>JAKCPI010030904.1:0-35233 GCA_023213315.1 Euborellia annulipes
AAAGGCCCTCGGGGCATGGCGTAGAGGTTAGCGTGCTAACCTCATATACCAAACGTCGCGGGTTCGGACCCTAGGCAGTCCGATGATTTTATTTAAGCCAATTGGATACCAAATGGCTTAAATAAGAATGCCTGGACCCCGTATATGTATATTTACTAATAACGGATATCGTAAAAAGTCTTATATGGCCTGAGTTGCCGAAAAGACTGTGTGAATGTGTGTGAGTGTGAGTGTGAATGAGAAAAAGTGTGAATGTTTTAAAAAAAAAAAAAAAAAAAAAAATAAGAAAGATTTTTATCAGTATAATCGCATGACGTCCCTCCCCCCCCATTTTATAAAATAATACAAACTCAGGCTATATAAGTAATTGCGAGAGCTGGGTGGTTGGTCAAGAAATATCAATGATTCTTCCTTCTATTTACAAAAAGGAGTATTATACAAATGTAAATAAAATAACATTTTCTATTTTCTCATGAATCCTACCTAAATCATATATAGACTAGACATGTTAGCTACGAATTCTTTTAGTTTAATTTGAATGACACTTACTATTAATATTTATATATGGAAAAATTAAATAAACTCACCAAATGAGAATTGAAGACATTAGTCAAGACGCCTTTTTGAAGGAAATAGTTAACTATTTTCCAAATTGCAGGAGAAGTTGAGTTGAGATGGCAGACAGAGACAAGTTGCAAATAAGCAAGAATTCTGAAAATAAAAAAAATTAATTTGAAGGAGGTATATAGCTGAGTGATGATAATCAAATAGGTTGAATGAATGAGCAAGCACCAGTTAGTTATATTAATAAATTGAAATATAACTAGCTGCTTGCTCATTCATTCAACCTATTTGATTAAAAAATCTGGTGTGACTGGCGCACACCAGATTTTTTGTGTCGACATATATTTAGTTCCCGACAGTAAGGAACATTTGAATTCAGATGTAAAATTTATAAGTATGGGAAAATATTTATATTTTGTTACCATGGCAACCATTTCTCCTATCTTCCCTATGAAATACAAGAGTAAAGTGGTCTTCAGAAGATTTCAATCGCAAAATGAGAATATACATTTTAAAGAGCATCTAAAAAATAATTGATTTTTGAATTTAAAAAAAAATCGTTGGAGCAAATTTTGAGAAAATCGAAAAAAACTGAAAAAGTACATCAGTAAAGTACTAGTAATCTTTGGCCGATTTTGATTAAAAGCTTATTTTTCCGGTCCCGGGGGGTGTTTAACTTAAATATAGAATTTTAACCTCGTAGCTCAATTCCTTCATGCTTAAAATTGAACACACACACACACACCCACCCCACACACACACAGACAGACCATGTCGCGAAAACCACTTTTTGGATTCAGGGGACCTCAAAACGTGAAGATCCATCAAAATCTCGACATCGAATTTTTGACATGAATCCAATACTTTCTCTCTATATATATATATTACATATATACATAGGTAAGAGAAAGTAAAAAAATTAAGCTTGTTAAATTAAAGATAATAGAAAAAATAATTGATTTATATTAACGTATTTGGAGAAATAAAGTTGAACTAAATATTGAACGGATGCTGTGAGCAGATATAAAAAATCTCTGTACCAAATAAAATGACGTCAAGTGGTGGGATTCGATCCATAGGCGCCGGAACTGGGGGGGGGGCAAAATTTCTTCTTTTATTTCATTTATTTTTAAAAATGATACATTTTTACTTTTGAAAAATAAAATCTTTTAAATTAAAAAAAATTAAAAGAGTAAGAAATTCATTTTTTTCCAAAATATTTTATATAGACCCTATTTCTAATTTCTAAAAACATTTTATATTGAATTAAAAGAAGAAAATTAAAAATATTTATTTCCTTCAAATATAGCCTAAAAAAATTTTTGATAAAATCACTAGCAAATTTTTTAAAATTTTAATTTTATTAAAATTGTGATTTTATTTAAAATTTTTAAAGCTTTATAGTACCAGTTCTGTGCATCGAAAACCGGCCTTTTTTTTGAGTGAAAACAAAGGTTTCTCAAAGAACAACAATAGAAGGTGTTTTATTCAAAGTAGTCGCCCTCTTTAGCGACATACTGGGCCCATCTTTTGGGCAAAGCCCAGATCCCTGCTTGGTAAAAATCTCGGGTTTTTTGGTCAAAAAAATTTTTCACCCAATTTTCGACTTCTTCGAACTTTTCGAATCCCCAGGGGCTTGAGGGCTTTTTCGAGGAGGCTGAACAGATGGTAATCGGAAGGGGCCAGGTCCGGGAAATATGCGGGGTGGGGTAAGGTTTCCCACTGGATGGTATTTTTTACCACCAGCGAGGTGTGTGATGGAGCGTTATCGTGCAACAAAATCAGTTTGTTGCCGTTCGAGCCAAATTAGGCCTCCCATGCCGGGCTAGAGGCCTGGAAATGGTTGGATGATGCACCTGAAGTTGTTCTGCGAGTTCTTCTTGCGTTTGCGTGTCATCCTGCTCCAGCAAGGCTAGCAGTTCGGCGTCTTCGAACTTTTTTGGGGAATTTTCACTCTTTTTGTTGTCAAGGTCGAAATCTCCACTTCGGAACTTTTTGAATTATTCTTTGCACTCTGTTAAGCTAAGAACATGTTCGCCGTAAGCGGAAACCGTTTCGTGTGCTTCTCGGGTGTTCTTGTTCACATTAAAGCAGTACAAAATAATATCCCTCAAATGGCGCTTACTGGGCAAGAAACTCAACATTTTCAAAGGCTCACAGAAATCTGTTATATCGCCGAAAATTCAAAACACCAATGAAAACAACAAGTTTGAGGACCAAAAAACACAGTGCAACCAACTCGAGCCCCATCTGCAAACATGGCGGCCAACAGCGTAATGTTTTGAAAAAGGCCGGTTTTCGATGCACAGACCTGGTAGATTTGTTTTTGTTTTATATTATTTGGACATATTAAATTATTTTAATTTTCTAAAAAAAAAAAATTGTTTGCCCCCCCCTGATTCAAATTCGTTCCGGCGCCCCTGATTCGATCAGCTAGTTTTATTTCTCCAAACCTCTAAAAATAAAATAATTAATCAACTTACCAAAATTAAAGGAGAGAGGATCTTAAGCAAGAGCCTTATTTGCAGGGTACAGGTACGAGATGTGCATTTCTCAAATAAGATCTATTATTCATATATTTGACTATCAGATATATGGAGGTACAGAAGTCATGGCTTAATCTGAAATGAAAATAAAATATTTAATTAAATTCATTTATTAAAATATTTATGATAAAATTTCTCTGCTTGGTTGTTGAGATATGGAATATTTTAAAGAGAATTGGGTTTGTAAATAAGGTGGTTTGTTCTCGGGCCAGCAGCCTTGCTGTTTCGCAAATTTCGTCAGTGGGATTGCCAGAAAAAGGTAGTACTAGTTAAAATATGGGGATTGACTTCCCCGAGACTTTCTCGTATATTCTTTTGGAATTACGTCTGGGTGTGTGTGTAAACACGATTGCTTAAAAACCAAAGCAGCTAGATCGATGAAATTTGGTATATGCTCCTTACACTAAAATTGTAGATTTCTATCAACTTTTGGGGTAAATACGTCACTTGGAAGTAGTACTTTACTTAAAAAGTTTTTTCAAAAATTTTGAAATTTTCAATTTTTTTGTTAGATTATGATAAAATACTCTATTTTAAAAAGTTTTTATTCTTTGACATTTTTACGAAAACTGAATAGTTTTTGAAATAATCACAGAAGAAATAGAAAATATTCGTTAATTTTGATAAAAAATCAAAACAAAATCAAAGGTGTCATTAAAAAAAAGGGTAAATATAAACAAATTCATTTGTTTCACAAATTCATTTGTTTATATTTACCCTTTTTTTTAATGACACCTGTTTGATTTTGTTTTGATTTTTTATCAAAATTAACGAATATTTTCTATTTCTTCTGTGATTATTTCAAAAACTATTCAGTTTTCGTAAAAATGTCAAAGAATAAAAACTTTTTAAAATAGAGTATTTTATCATAATCTAACAAAAAAATTGAAAATTTCAAAATTTTTGAAAAAACTTTTTAAGTAAAGTACTACTTCCAAGTGACGTATTTACTCCAAAAGTTGATAGAAATCTACAATTTTAGTGTAAGGAGCATATACCAAATTTTATCGATCTAGCTGCTTTGGTTTTTAAGCAATCGTGTTTACACATACACACAGACATAATGCCAAAAATGGTTTTTTTGGACTCAGGGAGGTCTAAAACGTGGAGAAACATCAAAATCTCGAAGTCGAATTTTTTTACGATTACATAACTTTCTCTATACGAGAAAGTAAAAATGCAGAAAAAAAGCGATTTTTCGAAAAGATCATTTTTAAACAGCTGCATCTCATATTCTACTCAATGGATTTTAATTTACTGGGCAGTGTTTTAAAGGTAATGAAAAAACCTATCTATCGTGATTGGTTAAAATATCCGAAGTCTATTAGTGCAATTTTGGCAGTCAAATGGTCAAATCTCGATTTTTCTTCGCATTTAATCGCTCCCTAATACTTGGAGTTTTGAAAAAAATTTTCTAAGAACTAGAAGATATTACAAAAAATATCACACTTGTTGAATCAAAATCGATAGACTTGTCTTAGATATCGGCGTTTGAATATAGGGCAAAAATCACCTTTTGGGGCTATCTATATCAAATGGTGTTTTCTCTGAACTAGGAGTCCTTTGAGAGCTGAAGATTGGCACAAAATCTTACTTTTGAAGGTACTACAACATACTAAAATTTGAGGAAAATCCACGCCCTTCTCCCCTAAAAGTAAATATATATATATATATATATATGTCGGCGCTTTTTATTTAAAAAGAACTAAATAAATAAACATCTTACTATTATGTGACTTACCATTTGTTAATTCCTGCAATGCTGGTGATGTCAGCTGAAGCCTTACTACTTTTAGACCATTTTATTCTTGTTATATATATAACATCAAGTTGTATGGATTTCCTCGCTACTCTTGATTCGATCCATATCGAGATGTAGTTTGCTCAAATTAGATGTATACAGTATATATTTTAACACAAATTCAAGGAGATAGAGAACACAAGACCATCTGAAACAAAAATAAACTATTTTAATTAAAATTCATTTATTATATTTATTTTTAATGGAAACTTTCATGGTTCAAATCTAGAAAATTTCCAATAAAGATTTTCATTTTCTTTTATAAACACAACGAAATAAACTCAAGTAGAAAACGCATGGGTGGGACATAACTTTGGCGGTCAGACTATTTCAATTAAGATATCTAATTGCAATAAAATAATTTTTTTCCTATTATCTTTTTGAAAAATTTTCTTTATATTGCTTTAAAAAAGTTACTTGAAAATTTAAATATATATAGGCCTACATATATCTATGACTAGTTAGTCCGAATCGAGGTATTATAGTATAGTATAGGTCTATATATAATTCTATTCAAGTGAAAATAGTTTAAACAATTTTCTTTTTTTAACTATAAAATAAAAAAAGAAGAAATGAGTATATGTTTAAACTATCCTCAGTTAGGCCTATTTAGTAAAGTAGAATGATATTAATACTGTTAAATAGCAAAAATGCTTGTTTAAACTGAAACAAAACAATTTCAGGAAGATAATAGAAGAACAAATTATTTAAAATAATAAAGATACTTGGATGATAATATCGAGAGTAACAAAATTACAGTTTGTAACATGAATTCTAAACCATATAGACACCTTAGCTGCAAATTTGTTTGGTTCTACTGTATTTGGATGATAATATTTAAATAAATGGAAAATAAAATAATGAGTAAACTCACCAAATTAGAATTGCAGACAATGAAGGAGACAAGATCTTAGCTAGAGAGCTTGTTTGAAGGCTACACGGGCGAGATGTAGTGGGCTCAAATACTTAAGATATATATATATATATATATATATATTTATCACAATGAGAAGACGCAGCAGTCATTGCTCAAATTCATCTGAAACAAAAAGAAAAGATTTTAATTAAAATTATTTACCTATCTTCTAATTTGCTTTTATTTTAATGAATTAAACACATATTTTATTTTAAATATAAACAAACCGATCTTTGACAAACGAAAATTGATGAAATATTGAATAGACACTGTGAGTAGATTATTTAAAAAATTTGTGTACTTGGTTAATTGATTGGTCTTAGGGTTCGAGAACGAAAAATTAAAGAGAACTGAAAAAAATAAAATATGTAAAGAAATTTTCTTATTTTTTTATAGCCTTGCGAGGTTCCGAAATATCAATTTTAAAATAAGTTATAGTTATTTGAAAAAAAAAGAGCAATTTTTTTCAAAAATCCATAACTTTTTTTTAGTTGGGTAAAAAAATTTGAAAAAATTCTCAAAAATATCCTTTAAGGGGTAGAAAAAATTAGAAAATTTTCAGCGAAATCCGTGGGGGTCAGGAAAAAAATTTGTCGATTTGGCATGGAATGACCCATATATATATCGACGTTCTAATTAGTAAAGTGCCTAACACCATTTTTGTTTATTTTTCAGGAGAGCCAAAAAACATTTCATTGTCATTGTTAGAGCTACTGTTAAACACTTTTCGTGCTGCAACTTTTCGAACTGAAAAATTTGAGTTACACTTTTACCCTGTTCAGGGCATAAGGAGAATGATATTTTTCAACAGAAAATACAAAAAAAAAATGATTTTCGAAAAAAAGTGGAGTTAGACACTTTTCTACTGAGAGAGTCGATATAATTATCATAAAAGAGAAAGTATTTATAATTTAGTAGAAAATTCAATGTATCAAAGCTTACCATTTTGACGATATTTAATCATTCTGCATTTTCTTTGGAATAATCAGTCAAATAACAGAATAAGTTGCATCTTCTTTTTTTTTTTGGATAGATAATTTCATTTCCCTTAGGTATCATAAAGAACAAAAAAATGCAATTAGATTGCAATTATTTAACATATATATATATATATATACGCTCGTATATGATCAATGGATGTTGTGTTCTCTCAGAGCTCCAATCAATCTGTTGACGACAAGTTGTTCGATCGAAATTACACCTAAAAATAAAAATATTAAAATCAATAAACACTTAAATAAATATGATAATGAATTAAAATTGAGTGTTAAAAGATATTAAAAAAAAAAAAAATAGGATAGATTTAAAGAATTTTATAATCTGCTTTAAATGACACTAAAAAAATATCAATTACATACAGGTGTTACATCACAAGAACAATAGTATAGTAAAGAAAAATTAAGAAAATTTCCAAATAGTAGAAAATAAGTGAGATATATAAAGGTTCAGGGAGGAATTAATAACAAAATTTGGCTTCAATTTTATTTTTTTCTTTAGCCAGCCTTGTTGAAGTTTGTATAAGATTAGAAAGATAGAATAAAATTGGAAGTCAATTTTAATAATCCTTCTTAGAGAGCTAGATATTTTCTTCTTTATAGTATTAATTATTAATGTTTGTGAAAAAAATAAAGTGATCAAAATAATAAACTTACCAAATAGCAAAGTGAGATGATGTTGAGTTATCTGGAATAGAAGAGCCTGCTGCATAATGACATCTTGGAAGATATTGATTGATATAATTGGAGGTTTACTTCTTTTTAAATCCGTATGATGGAGTTCACGGTAATGAAAAACAAAGTATTTTACTTTATTATGCAGGAATTTTATTGCCAGACAACTTTTGTGTGCACATTCTCACAGTTTCGGTCCGAAAAGGACCATCATCAGGCCTGAAACATACAAATTGCTTTCTTAAACTTTATGCAAACCAGGGCCAACTTCATATGATTACATATTCATTTTCTTCACAATACAATGAATGAACATCACAATTATGATTTTTTTAAAAATTATGTCATTAAAACCAGTACATACCATATATTCCTTGTCTCTTATTTAAATATATATTTCCCCAAAGGGGTGAAATGCCATGAATTATATATGTGGAGTGGGATAATACTTTAATTTGTTTTAGAATTAAATTATTCTCCCACTCCACATATATAATTCATGGCATTTCACCCCCTTTGGGGAAATATATATTTAAATAAGAGACAAGGAATATATGGTATGTACTGGTTTTTAATGACATAATTTTTAAAAAAATCATAATTGTGATGTTCATTCATTGTATTGTGAAGAAAATGAATATGTAATCATATGAAAGGTTGGCCCTGGTGTTGCATAAAGTTTAAGAAAGCAATTTGTATGTTTCAGGCCTGATGATGGTCCTTTTCGGACCGAAACTGTGAGAATGTGCACACAACAGTTGTCTGGCAATAAAATTCCTGAATAATAAAGTAAAATACTTTGTTTTTCATTACCGTGAACTCCATCATACGGATTTAAAAGAAGTAAACCTCCAATTATATCAATTGATACTTTCTCTTTCGTCTCCTTCTAAATCTTGGAAGATATTCTAAAATTAAAAAAAAAATAATATAATTATCATAAAAGAGAAAGTATTTAATTTGAAAGTTAATAGAAAATTCAATGGATTAAAGCTTACCATTTTGACGATATTTAATCACTGCATTTTCTTTGAAATAATCAGTCATAAAACAGAATAAGTGTCGTCTTTTTTTTTTGTGATAGATAATTCTATTTCCCTTAGGTATCATAAAGAATAAAAAAATGCAATTAGATTGCATTTATTGTATATATATATATATATATATGGGTGATTCTACGCTATTTGAATTTTATTGGTCAGTGGAAAAAATATATGTTAAAATAATTATATCATTGATACTGTATTCTTAAATAATAAAGAATATCGTGTTTTATTGGGGCCATTTAGTCAATTCACGATAACTGTTTCATTTTAGGAATTAATAGTTGAAAATAGTCATAAATGTCAGTATTCTGGGTGTCCCATTTCTAGTTTTTTTACTAGTTTTGTTCGACATTCATTTATTTATTAACTTGACATAATATTTTTTACCATAATTATAAACATAAGTAAACCCCAAAACATAATTAATGAAAATACATTTTAAAAGTATTTGTTATTATAAAAAAAATACTTGTTTTCACGTGACCTAAAAATGATGTCATCTATTCTGGAAAAATTAAAAGATAAAAATTTATC
The DNA here is from genome assembly GCA_023213315.1 of Euborellia annulipes. Taxonomy (NCBI): domain Eukaryota; kingdom Metazoa; phylum Arthropoda; class Insecta; order Dermaptera; family Anisolabididae; genus Euborellia; species Euborellia annulipes. The sequence continues at coordinate 9,078 of JAKCPI010030904.1, forward strand.
ATAAAAACTGCCAAAGGATAACAATGGCCATGAATAACAGGCGTAGTACAGTCTGAAGTAAGAAGCAAGCTAACGGCGTTGAGCATAATTCAAATAATATAGCTTTAGTTATTGTTGGATTGTCATAAAGTGTGTTTGGGCCAGTCGATGCAATATTTATTCTGGTAAATAAATCTCTTTATATTTTATCGTTACGTAACTCTACATATGTACAATGCAATGTTTATTTTATGTAAATGTCATGAATTACGTCGAAACTTTGGCAAGAAGGACGCGTATTGTTTTTTTTTAACGTAATGTGTGGTTTTGTCATTAGTTTGGCTGTCATTATTCAGGCACATTCAAGGGTTCGCATCCCGTCTAATGCGACAAAAATTTATTTCAATTGGATTTAGCTATCAATCCAATTTAAATAAATAGATACGGGGTCTAAATGGCCTTCGATGCCAAAAAATGGAATAAAAAAAAACTCTGTCAGGGAAAATACCCGCCCACGGGTAGGGACGAAATTTTGTTTCCTTAATATCTTATAGCTATAATATGTATGTTTTTTTAATATTAAATCAGCTTTCATTATAAATAGTTAATTGTCTGTCACTTTCCTAGCTTAATTTTCACAATTCTGCCAATAGTGTCATTCAGGTAACATATTTCTTCTGGTGCTAATAAAACTCAAAAAAATTAAAATATCTTCTGGCCTTTATCATTACAGATACGAAAATATTGTCAACTAAGGAAATCATGAATATTAAATTGAACAGAGTATATTTGGTTTCTGGACACAAAAAATCCAAATAGCGTAGAATCACCCATATATATATATGATCGATGGATGTCTTGTTCTCTCAGAGCTCCAAACATATTAGTTGAAGTCAAGTTCTTTGGACGAAATCACATCTAAAATTAAAAATATCAACATTAATAAACACATAAATAAAAAATATGATAATGAATTAAATTGAAAAGATATTTCAAAATAAACAGGAAGGATTCAATGATTTTTGTATTAGTGCTTGAAATGACACTTAAAAATTTCAAAAATAATTTATAATATGAAATGCTTCTAAACTAAAATATTGGATAAAATAAAATATTTCAATATAACTTAATTATTTGAATTGGTTAATCTCTAGATAAAGGGTCAGATAATGTTTAATCCCTATTCACTATCCATTGTCTGTCTCTTCTTCTAAAGTTCAACTAGGAATTATTATTTTTAAAAATTCATTAAATAATATGGTTTATAAACTAAGAATATTCGAAATAATAAAAATAATTTAAAAGAAAACACATTATTTTTTATAACATAATTGAAAGTGAAAAAATTCATTTTGCAAAGGTGAATTATTATTGATTGTGAATGAATTAATAAAACGAATAATCTATTTAATCTATATAATTTGCATGTCAAAATTAAATTAAATATGAAATATGAAAATAAAACAATTGAAAGAGATGAAATATTAAAAAATAAGAATAAAATTTGTCAGTCAGGCAGACAAAGTTTATTCTGTAGAATCACGAGTTTATAATTTTGTATTGTTTTATTTAATGAATTTATTGAAAATAATAATTCTGTACCAATTAAACAAATAATTAAATGCATTACTGACCTTATAAATGAAAATAGATGAGATGAAAAATAAATTAGTCGATGTGATGACATTTGTGAGTCGAGACTTGTTGCTGGGCAAAGTCATGGATGAGATTAAGAGACGGTGCATGCCGGCTGCCTGGCAGCAGCTGATGTCTAGCAGCAGCTGATGTCTAGCAGCAGCTGATGTCTAGCAGCTGATGCACAGCAGCCCATAACGAGCTGCCTGGCTTATGGCGAAATTTATTAAAAATAATAATTGTGAACCAATTAAACAAATATTTAAATGCATTAATGACCTTATAAATCAAAATAGATGAGATGAAATATAAATTAGTCGAGGTGATGACATTTGTGAGTCGAGACTAGTTGCTGGGCAAAGTCATGGATGAGATTAAGAGACGCTGCATTCGATCTCCTTTTCAATGCGGCCAAAGAGGCTTTGATGTTTTATTACTATTTGGGAAAAAAATTATAATTAAAATAAAGATAATTGGTCGAACCGGAGTTGTGGAGGCCGATTTAGGTCAAGCTAGGGGGGGAGGAGGGGGAAAAAAAGGGGCTCAAGCAGCTGATGTCTAGCAGCCAAGGCAGGCAGCTGATGATTAGCAGCCAAAGCTGGCAGCTGATGATTAGCAGCCCACAACAAGCTGCCTTGTTTATAGCTGGGTGGGGGGAGACACAAGTGCCGTAGCCGTTGTTTTGAGTTATCCCCGGAATTAATGTATAATATTTTTTGTTAAATAAAATTAATAGAGCACCGAATTTGATTTAAAATTTAAAATATGTTTTAAAATTGAGTTATTCCTATCGTACAAGGCAAATAATGTATTTTATATTTAATAAAATCTGGTGTGACTGGCGCACAGCACACAACTTTCTCTTACCTTCGGTAATCGAAAGTTGTGAACTGTGCTTGTCACACCAGATTTTTTGTGTCGACATGTATTTAGTTTCCGACAGTAGGGTACATTTGAATTCAAGATGTAAAATTTATAAGTTTGGGAAAATGTTTATATTTTGTTACCATGGCAACCATTTCTCCTATCTTTTCTATGGAGTACAAGAGTAAAGTGGTCTTCAGAAGATTTCAATGACAAAATGAGAATATACATTTTATTGAGAATCTAAAAAATAATTGATTTTTGAATTAAAAAAAAAATCGTTGGAGCAAATTTTGAGAAAATCGAAAAAAACTGAAAAAATGCATCAGTAAAGTACTAGTACTCTTTGGTCGATTTTGTTCAAAAGCTTCGTGTCACGTCCCAGGGGGCGCCTAACTTAAATATAAAATTTCAACTTCCTAGCTCTTTTCGTTCTTCAGATATTTTGTTCACAGACAGACAGACACACACACAGACAGACAGACAGACCATGTCGCGAAAACCACTTTTTTGGATTCAGGGGACCTCAAAACGTGAAGATCCATCAAAATCTCGACATCGAATTTTTTGACATGAATCCAATACTTTCTCTCTCTATATATATATTACATATATACATAGGTAAGAGAAAGTAAAAAAATCTGGTGTGACTGGCGCACAGCACACAACTTTCTCTTACCTTCGGTAATCGAAAGTTGTGTACTGTGCTTGTCACACCAGATTTTTTGTGTCGACATGTATTTAGTTTCCGACAGTAGGGTACAATTGAATTCAAGATGTAAAATTTATAAGTATGGGAAAATATTTATATTTTGATACCATGGCAACCATTTCTCCTATCTTTTCTATGGAGTACAAGAGTAAAGTGGTCTTCAGAAGATTTCAATCACAAAATGAGAATATACATTTTATAGAGAATCTAAAAAATAATTGATTTTTGAATTTAAAAAAAAATCGTTGGAGCAAATTTTGAGAAAATCGAAAAAAAACTGAAAAAGTGAATCAGTAAAGTACTAGTACTCTTTGGTCGATTTTGTTAAAAAGCTTCGTGTCACGTCCCATGGGGGGTGCCTAACTTAAATATAAAATTTCAACTTCCTAGCTCTTTTCGTTGTTGAGATATTTTGTTCACAGACACACACACAGACAGACACACAGACAGACAGACACACAGACAGACAGACACACACACACACACACACAGACAGACCATGTCGCGAAAACCACTTTTTTGGATTCAGGGGACCTCAAAACATGAAGATCCATCAAAATCTCGACATCGAATTTTTGACATGAATCCAATACTTTCTCTCTATATATATATTACATATATACCATCAAGAGAAAAGATATTGGACAATATGGCGGCTACCTGGCTTTTGAGCCTTACGCATAGGCAACCATTTACACAAGTCTGTATATTTAGTTGCTTCAAAATGGACAAATCCCCTTCAGTCTTCTCTTAACAAAAAAAAATTGTAACAAAAGCCTGGCCAGGACAAGGGACCTGCCCTTTCTTTTGTTCTTAATACCCTTTGGGCCGTCGGATGAGTTGCGTTAAAAGTAGCTTCGCCCCTTCTGTTTCATTAAAAAAGATTATTTATTTATTTTAAAAATATTTATAAATTCTAAAATATTTTTATATTATTAATAAAATTAAATTAAAATGTTTCTCATATTTTTATATAATTTAGTTAAGAAATTTTTGTTTTAATCTGTGAAGAAATTAATTAGTGATAAAATTAGAATTGAAGCTTAAATAAAAATATACATTTAATTAACATATTATTAATTCTTTTAAGTTATGTCAAATTAGGGGTAGGGAACCCCCCCCCCTTATCTGGGGCTCACTAATGTTCCAAAGGAAAGCATACATTAGCAAATCTTTCAAATGGAATATAAAAAATCTTCCTCCTCATAAAAGTCTACGTTTCAAAAAGTTTTTTTGACTCCCCCCCCCCTAAAATTATTTTCTTTTATTTTTCAAATGATTTTAATAAAATTTAAAATTAGGCTTCATTAGGGAGTAACTAATTAAAAAATGGTATTTAAGACCTCAACAAATTCTATCGCCCCCCCCCCCCCTTACAATTTATTTTCCACTCGATTTTAATAAAATTTAAAATTAGACTTCTCTTTGGTGTAAATGATTGAAAAATTATATTCCAGACTTCAGAAAATTCTATCGGTCCTACTCCCCTCCACCACTAAAATCTGTTTTTCACTCGATTTTATATTAAACGAAATTAATTAAATAGAAAATCGAAATTTTTCTGAAGCTGGCAAAATGCGTTTTGAGGTCCCCTGAATCCATTTAAGTAGTTTTTGGAATGATGTCTGTGTGTCTGTGGTAATTTTTTTCGTCAACGAAAACTCAAAAACTATTCACCCAATTGTTTTGAAATTTTGCATACATAAAATAGAGGTAAAGGTCAAGAACTAAAAAGCTTTTGGTAAACATCGGGCCATTAGGGGGCGCTCTGGAGGGGGGGCCAATATTTTTTTTCTTTCATAACCTATAATTTTTTTTATATATTCAGAAACTAGACTTCCTCCCGAGTAAAATGATATATAATATTTGTATCCTAATTTGTCAGAAATTTGTTAAAAAATCATTTAAATTCAAAAATTGTGCATAGCAACAGAGCAAAATCAAAACAAATAAACAAACGCGTTGCGTTATTTCTTTGAATAATGGGCGGGCAAAGTTCTGAGCTCGGCTTAGTCCGACCCTTTATTTTTTATTTAATTTAAGGCCTTTTTCGGTATCGGAGGCCATTTAGACTCCGTTCTTATTTATTTCAAATGATTGGTAGCCAATTCAAATGAAACTTGAATTGAAATGAGAAGAGACTTGGCAACTTTGGAAAAAAAATGGCAACACTGTATTAGAAAGACATATGGAGAAGGAAATTTGAGCAAAAAAACCCTTTTTGCTTTCAAAAAATGTATTTGTAACGAATAAAATTTTATTAAAAATTCACTTAGGAATTTGATTCAAAGATTAAAATCAGATGATTTTTTCCAATTAACCAAGATAAAATGTTGAAATTAATCAAAAACTATTAATTTTTTATAAAAATTTTTAATAAATCATTAAATGCATTTTTTCTCTTTTGTTATTTAAAACACAAAAGAAGAGGGCAAGGGACCTTTCTAGGGTTTCTTTTTGACTCGAACCATTTTATTTAAAAAGAAGGTATAAACAACCTTTTCTTTTGTGTTTTAAATAACAAAAGAAGTCAAATGCATTTAATGATTTATTAAAAATTTTTATAAAAAATTAATAGTTTTTGATTAATTTTAACATTTTATCTTTGTTAATTGGAAAAAATCATCTGATTTTAATCTTTGAATCAAATTCCTAAGTGAATTTTTAATAAAATTTTATTCGTTACAAATACATTTTTTGAACCCAGAAAGGTTTTTTTTGCTCAAATTTCTTTCTCCATATGTCTTTGTAATACAGTGTTGCCATTTTTTCTCCATAGTTGCCAAGTCTCTTCTCATTTCAATTCAAGTTTCATTTGAATTGGCTACCAATCATTTGAAATAAATAAGAACGGGGTCGAAATGACCTTAGATGCCAAAAAATATCTTAAATAAATAAATAAAAAAAAAAAAAAAAAAAAAAAAGATTTTTATTAGCAATAGTTGTTTTTCTTGTATCAAAATAAAAAAAATACATGTAAATAAAATGAAAATAATTATATTAATCCAAAAAAGAGTTGTGTCTATCGCAAAGTTTTTAAATTTAAATAAATTAAATTATTAAACTAAAAAATAAAATTGTTATGTTTTTTCAAAGATGAAATTATTTAGCAAAAGTAGAAAAAAAGAAATCAAGGAGAGGAGGGGTTAGAAGAAACAAGCCCCCCGGTTAGGCGAGACTAGTATCTTATTAATATATTTTTGATAAAACTTTCTTTCCTAATATGTTAATAAATAATATGAATGAATATATTCATTCATATTATTTATTCAGAGATAAAATTTATCTCTGAGCTTGGGCACAGAAGCCATATAATTTTGTATGAAGCGAAAAAATTTTATTATTGACAAATCCCGGTTTGATCACATGTGCACTTGCACTATGTGTATAATTCCCAATAAGACGGGCACTCACATTATATGTATAGAAAAAGATTCCTTTTAGATAAGAGAGTGGTAATTTTTAATAAACCATATTCAGTAATTGTCTGAAACGCTTTGAATAAAATAAAGAGCGCCTATATTGAAATGTTGAACATAAGAGCGCACTACTCTTATGAAAAAATTAAAGCAATTCTTCTAAGAGATTAAAAAAAAAATATTTTACTTGTAAAATGCGTGCAAAATTTTAAACAAATAGAAATTAACATTTCACAAAATGTAAAAAATTCCTACTTATAATAGCTTATAATTTTATTAAAAATCGCAGTAGAAATTTGGTTCAAATTTTAAAACCAGATAATTTTGCACAAATTACAAGAATAAAATATTACATTTAATCAAAAATTAATTTAAAACCACTCTAGACACATGATTTGTAAGACGTCACGTAAAAATTTTATTTTAAAAGGGTTTCTATCTTTTGTATTAAGAACAAAAGAAAGGGCAAGTCCCTTGTCCTGACCAGGCTTTTGTTACAATTTTTTTTTGTTAAGAGAAGACTGAAGGGGATTTGTCCATTTTGAAGCAACTAAATATACAGACTTGTGTAAATGGTTGCCTATGCGTAAGGCTCAAAAGCCAGGTAGCCGCCATATTGTCCAATATCTTTTCTCTTGATGGTACATAGGTAAGAGAAAGTAAAAATGAATAGAGCGCCAAATATGATTTAAAACAACTTGTAGGGGACACTTCGGCTCCGTGCTGCACATTTTTTCTTTTTTATGTGGTATGTTTAATAAATCTATTGGGGGTAAAGGCATTCTTATTTAAATCATTTGGTATTTCAGAACAATTAATAAGCATATATTAATATATATATGGGGCATTCCACGCCAACTCGACCACTTTTGAACCCGACCATTTTTGATTTGGCTGAAACTTTGTTATCTTTTTATACCCTATTGAAAACGTGTTTGAGAATTTTTTCAGATTTTACGACCCAGCCAAAAAAAAGTTATAGCATTTTCAAAAAACATCGATTTTTTTTTAAATAACCGTAAAACTGTCAAAAATTAACCTTATCGGGACCATTTTTTTTTTTTTGAAATTTTTGTCTTTAAATGTACTTTTCAGAAAAAAAATATGACAAAATTTTACAGATTCATCTTGAACGTTTTTTTTGACATTTTCGGAAAAAAACAAAAATTTCGGGATGAATGACACTTTTTTTTTAATTTTTTTTTTTTATAAAAAACTTTGATTTTTTCTACAAATGCTCTGAAAATTTCAGAGTGGGATTATTTCGCGTTCTATTTTTTTTTATTTTTGAAAAAAAATTTTTTTTTTTCTCAGCTTATTTATTATGATGGTGCTCTTAAATGCTTCCAGGATTGACTGAGATTCAAGAAAATTGAAGAAAAATAATAATAATAATAGTTAGAGGTGATGAAAATCGAGAAAATTCCATTTATCCTGAAAAAATTAGAAATTAGTTGTTTTTCAATTACTGAAGTATTTGAAGCGTCAAGTAAAAGCTTAGAAACATGGGCGTAACTAGGGGGGTGCCGGGGGGCCTGCCCCCTCCAGAAAGCTCCTTGCCCCAAGAAAAATTAAAGGGGGGCCATGGGACCAGCCATCTTCCGGTGGGCCTGGAAAGCCCCATATTTTCTCAATTTTTCTTGGGGCAAGGAGCTTTCTGGAGGGGGGGCAGGCCTCCCCGGCACCCCCCTAGTTATGCCCATGTTTCTAAGCTTTTACTTGACGCTTCAAATACTTCAGTAATTGAAAAACAACTAATTTCTAATTTTTTCAGGATAAATGGAATTTTCTCGATTTTCATCACCTCTAACTATTATTATTATTATTTTTCTTCAATTTTCTTGAATCTCAGTCAATCCTGGAAGCATTTAAGAGCACCATCATAATAAATAAGCTGAGAAAAAAAATTTTTTTTTCAAAAATAAAAAAAAATAGAACGCGAAATAATCCCACTCTGAAATTTTCAGAGCATTTGTAGAAAAAATCAAAGTTTTTTATAAAAAAAAAAAATTAAAAAAAAAGTGTCATTCATCCCGAAATTTTTGTTTTTTTCCGAAAATGTCAAAAAAAACGTTCAAGATGAATCTGTAAAATTTTGTCATATTTTTTTTCTGAAAAGTACATTTAAAGACAAAAATTTCAAAAAAAAAAAATGGTCCCGATAAGGTTAATTTTTGACAGTTTTACGGTTATTTAAAAAAAAATCGATGTTTTTTGAAAATGCTATAACTTTTTTTTGGCTGGGTCGTAAAATCTGAAAAAATTCTCAAACACGTTTTCAATAGGGTACAAAAAGATGACAAAGTTTCAGCCAAATCAAAAATGGTCGGGTTCAAAAGTGGTCGAGTTGGCGTGGAATGCCCCATATATATATATATTATATAAAGGGCGAGTCAAAAATATGAGACCACCTTAAAATATTAAAATAAATAATAGTAGGTTGCAATTTTAACAAAATTGATTGTTTAATATATCTAAATGAAAAACTAATTATAAAATGCTTAATGAAAAAATTATTCAAATAATACAATAAATAAATAATTTTATTTTAAAACGTGTTTTTTGATTGAGTCAAAAATATGAGACCACCTTCTTTTAAGTCTATTTAGCCCTCGGGGCTTGGCGTAGAGGTTAGCGTGCTAACCTCGTATACCAAACGTCCCGGGTTCGGACCCCAGGCAGTCCCATGATTTTATTTAAGCCATTTGGATACCAAATGAAGAATGCCTGGACCCCAATAAATATATTTATATAATAACGGTTATCGTAAAAAGTCTTAAATGGCCTAAGTTGCCGAAAAGACTGTGTGAATGTGTGTGTGAGTGTAAGCGTGAATGGGAAAAAAGTGTGAATGTTTTTTTTCTTAAAAAAAAAAAAAAAAAAGTCTATTTAAACTATCAAAATCAAAAGTGAAATGTAGACACCTGTACCATTTCAAAACATAATATAGAATTAATAGAGCCTTTAAATTAAAAAAAAAAATTAATAATAATTTAAATGTAAATTTGAAAACTTCAAAATGCAAAGGCAAACTGAATGCGAAAAAGGCATCATCGATGGTTTAAGACTTGTCCAAATAAAATTGAACGACAAAAGGCATCACAGATTGGAAGATTGAAAACCGTAGTGCACAAATAAATTGGTTTGAGAGAAAATTTCGGCATAAAATCGGGCCCAGGGCGGCCAAAAGCTTCAAAGATCCTGACAAACAGCGCGTTTTTCAGATGAATTTCATTCAAATTCATTCAACAAGATCTCTTATTCGATTTTTATCAACACCAGCAAGTCACTCAACAATTTCCCGAGGACTAAAGCAAAATAATATAGCGGAATATGTAAAAAGAAAAGCAGCACCTAAGTTTAAAACGGGTCATAAAGGACATCGACTGAAATTCGTTCGCAAAGCTATGGGTGGGGATATCTAATGGAGACGAGTGTTATCTAGGGATGAAAAGAAACTTAATTTGGGCGAGTAGGATGGTTCCCAGTATTATTGACATGATTTAAGAGAAGAAAAATAACTTTAATCAAAACGAGTTCACGAAGGCAGCAGTACTATGTCTGGGCTGGGTTGAATTTGAAAGGGCAAACAAATACTACCTTTCTAACTCATAAAATACTCTAGGGAGTATCAAAGATATCAAAGCTTTTGATAAAAATCCAATAAGAGATCTTGTTGAATGAATTTGAATGAAATTCATCTGAAAAACGCGCTGTTTGTTAGGATCTTTGAAGCTTTTGGCCGCCCTGTGTCCGATTTTATGCCGAAATTTTCTCTCAAACCAATTTACTTGTGCACTACGGTTTTCAATCTTCCAATCTGTAATGCCTTTTGTCGTTCAATTTTATTTGGACAAGTCTTTTCGCATTCAGTTAAGTTTAGACCCTTTGAATTTTTTGAAGTTTTCAAATTTACATTTAAATTATTATTAATTTTTTTTTAATTTAAAGGCTCTATTAATTCTATATTATGTTTTGAAATGGTACAGGTGTCTACATTTCACTTTTGATTAGTTTAAATAGAGGGTTATTCCACGTCAAATCAACCAAAAAAATCAAAAATTTTCACCCATAATCTCAGATTTTTATGAAACTTGGTATGTTTGTTCTATATATATAGATAAGTAACAACACCAAATTTCAATTTTTTATCTCACTTAGTTTTCGAGTTATGGCACTTTAAAGTTTTGATTTTTTCAGCTTGGCTATGCCAAACAAAATGTGACATGGAAGAGAAAATAATTTCTCATTTGCTTATTTGACACCCAATCTTGATGAAATTTTTTTGGTAGGTTCTTTAAACAATAAGGAATTAGAAAAAAAATATATCACGAATCTAAGTTAATCCTAAAATATAAAAAAAAATTCATATTGTTGATTTTTTTTTTAGTTTTGAAAAACGCAAACATGGGTTAGCGCTAAAGCCAATATCTCCAAAAGGGAATGAGATATTCAAGAAATTTTTTTTTCTAAATAATCTACATGAAATGGGCTTTAATTTAGTAAAATAAAAATTTTGTGTATTTTGTTCCTCTATTTCTAAAATACATTGCAAGTTTGAATATATAGTTTTACATGTTAAAAAGGTTTCAAGTCCAAAATGAAAATATACATTTTAAAGAGCATCTAAAAAATAATTGATTTATGAATTTTAATAAAAATCGTTGAAGCAAATTTTGAGAAAATTGGAAAAAACTGAAAAAGTACATCAGTAAAGAACTAGTACTTTTTGGCCGATTTTGTTCAAAAGTTTATTTTGAGTGTCCGGGAGGGTACCTAACTTAAATATAAAATTTCAACCTCCTAGCTCAATTCTTTCATGATTTCAAATGAACTCTGTGGGTGTGTCTGCTTAAAACTGAACACAGACGAAAACACAATCAATTCAATTGAAAGCATGAAAGGATTGAGCTAGGAGGTTGAAATTTTATATTTAAGTTAGGTACCCTCCCGGACACTCAAAATAAGCTTTTGAACAAAATCGGCCAAAAAGTACTAGTTCTTTACTGATGTACTTTTTCAGTTTTTTCCAATTTTCTCAAAATTTGCTTCAACGATTTTTATTAAAATTCATAAATCAATTATTTTTTAGATGCTCTTTAAAATGTATATTTTCATTTTGGACTTGAAACCTTTTTAACATGTAAAACTATATATTCAAACTTGCAATGGATTTTAGAAATAGAGGGAACAAAATACACAAACTTTTTATTTTACTAAATTAAAGCCCATTTCATGTAGATTATTTAGAAAAAAAAGATTTCTTGAATATCTCATTCCCTTTTGGAGATATTGGTTTTAGCGCTAAACCATGTTTGCGTTTTCAAAACTAAAAAAAAATCAACAATATGAATTTTTTTTTATATTTTAGGATTAACTTAGATTCGTGATATATTTTTTTTCTAATTCCTTATTGTTTAAAGAACCTACCAAAAAAATTTCATCAAGATTGGGTGTCAAATAAGCAAATGAGAAATTATTTTCTCTTCCATGTCACATTTTGTTTGGCATAGCCAAGCTGAAAAAATCAAAACTTTAAAGTGCCATAACTCGAAAACTAAGTGAGATAAAAAATTGAAATTTGGTGCTGTTACTTATCTCTATATATAGAACAAACATACCATGTTTCATAAAAATCTGAGATTATGGGTGAAATGGCCTGGTTGAACTGACGTGGAATGACCCTAGACTTAAAAGAAGGTGGTCTTATATTTTTGACTCAATCAAAAAACACGTTTTAAAATAAAATTAAATTTTATTGTATTATTTGAATAATTTTTTCATTAAGCATTTTATAATTAGTTTTTCATTTAGATATATTTAATATATAAACAATCAATTTTGTTAAAATTGCAACCTACTATTATTTATTTTAATATTTTAAGGTGGTCTCATATTTTTGACTCGCCCTGTATATATATATATATATATATATATACAGTATATATATATATATATAAATATATATATCTTTGCATACATCCGGTCGCGGAAACCTTCCAGAACATTTATATATATATATATACAATCAAATCACAAGTTAGTTGCATTAATTTTTGATAGAAAAAAAAGTAAAGAAAAAATAAATACCTTCTCTATCATCACTGAAAGGTCAGCAGGCGTCGGCCTCGCTTAACTGGTGAATTGTTTCGCTCTCTTCAGTCTTTAGTTTTAAGGACTACTGGAAAGTTGTAATCACTCTAGAGTGTGACTAGCACAGGAATGATAAGGTGATCGGTTCCTCAGTGGATAAATTTCTGCCAGGTGGATTTGACCGTAGGCTCCCTTCAACTCCTCTCTTCATGCTGCATTATTTTTTACTCAGGCCTACAACAAATAAAAGGAGAAAAATATATTATTCAAAATATTCAAATTATACAAAACGTTTTTTTTTCTTTTTCTCATTTAAAGAAAAAATAATATTTAAATTAGTCACCGGTTAAATTATTAATAAAAAACATTGATACCTATTTTATTTGCAGCTGCATTTTATAGGATAATACGTGAGCTCATTTGGCAGAGCTTGAGAAAATTCAATTCCTCTGAAGAATGTCCGTAGGATATGGAGCTTGTAAGAGGGCACAGTAAGCAAAGTTAGATGGCGGCTGGAGTCTCCGAACCGTTTTACTGGAAGAAAGATTAAAAATAATTAATTGTATTACATATGAATGTAAGATCGATGAATTCTAACTTCGATTCGGAATTCAATAGTTCATTTCTCGGTCTGTGTGACGTTTTCATTTAAAGCAACCCAAAATAAAAGAATCAAATAATAAAATTTAAAGACAATGTGGAGGAAGACCGTAATACAGATTGAAGACGAAATAAAACAAGACTTCTTTTAGCCGCCCCCTCCCCTCAGGCCTTCGCCCACAAAGGCTAGTTACGCCGCTGCATCCTGGCACATGACACGAAGCTTTTAATCAAAATCGGCCCAAAAGTTCAAGTACTTTACTCATGTATTTTTTTAATTTTTTTTTTTTTTTTTTTTTTTTTCGATTTTCTCAAAATTCGCTTTAACAATTTTGATTGAAATTCAAAAATCAATTATTTTTTAGATGCTCTTTAAAAGGCTTTTAGTAGTCTGCCTGGAGTGAAGAGGGGCCCGGAGATGCGGATCAAATGATTCTCGAATCTTTTTGGTTTCATAAAATTCTTCAAACGAAACATACAATATTGATATAAAGTTTTATATTAATATATTATATTAATATTCATATGACTTGGTATGTTCGATTCCAATTATTCTGTGCCTGTCTGCCTCAGGGCCGGATCTAGGGGGGGGGGGGGGGGGCAGTGAGTGCGTGTGCCCCGGGCGGCAGATTTTAGGGGGCGGCAATTAAAGAAAGATTTACTAAAAAAAATGTAAAATGATAAAATGAATTTTGTATAATAAATGGTTTTCCCATGTCTTCATATCAATGTCCGCTCCTTCCATTCTCCTTCTAGCTCTTGCTCTGTTAATCTGCTCCTAGAACTCCTTAGTGTTTCCTGATCTCTCTACTCTTTTCCACAATTCTTCTCTTTCTCTCTTTACTCTTTCTTTCTCTAGTTTCTTCAAGTTTTTTTTCGCTTCTATATAATTAGTTGTGTCCTCGTCTTTCCTTGTTTTAACAAAAATCTTTTATTTCTTCCACATATGGTCTTTTTCCTTCTTATATTTTTGTCAAAAGGTTGGGTAACAACCCCCCTCTTCAAAAGGGGTTTTTTTGTAATTTCTGTTATTTGGGTGTTAATTCGTTGAAATTCTTCAACAGGATTGCTATTTCTTTTTTCTAATATGTTTGTTTCTATTTATTTTATAAATTCCTCTTCTTTATTTTCATCCCAGATGCTCCATCGTGTTATTATCTTTATATATATAATTGATTTATTTATCCAGAAATTCCTTCACTATTATTTGCCTAATCTTATGAAAGTAAGTTATTTGTGTGCATGGTGACATGGTGTAATACTTTTTTAGCAAAATAAATAATTCAATTATAATAAAATAATATTTGGAACGACATAGGATGATTTTTAACTTAATCTTTTTAAGTAATTAAAGAAAGTTAAAAAAAAAAAAATATATTCATATGACTTGGTATGTTCGATTCTAATTATTCTGTGCCTGCCTGCCTATTGGATTAATAGAATATTAATTACACAGTATTTTATTCAAAAATGAATAGATCTCAAGAACTTTTAAACTACGAAATAATGTTATTTAAAATTTTTTTTTTTTTTAAATAAAATATCAAAATTATATAATTATATGTATTTTAAAATTTAAAAAAAATAAAAAAAATATACATTTGTAAATATTTACATGTCGCTGAGAAGGTATAAAAGCTCTGGCCAACAATAAAATTTTGACCGCCGTTACTAGAGAACGCGTGGTTTGGGTGCTTTTCGAACTCCCAGAATCATTCTTAGTACCGGCGATGGGCAATTGCCTGCTTTCTCTGCGTGTGAGTTGATCTATTTGACATTCCTTTTTATCTATTTGATATTTTTGAAAAAAATTTTCAATTTCTAAATTGAAATTTTGATCCATTTGATTCCATTTGATTCTGGATGATGCTATCTTGGCTTATTTTTTATTCCATTCATTCATTATACTTGAGGCCTTTACTTCTTTTGCATAGACTAAACAAAGATCAATATTGAATTTTAAATTAATTTAGAATTATTTTCAAATGAAATGATTAATAATTTTTTTTTCTTTTATTTTCCAGTCGTTGTTAAAAAGAGAGGAGTGCGTGCGCCTTAAGGGTATTTTAAAGGTAATTTATATTAATATTAATTAATAAATATTTTTTTGCATTTCTAATTCTTTTTTTCAATTAGCGTACACCTAATCCTTCCTTGGATGATGCCTCCGCTCCAAGGAAGAGAGTACGCTTTCTTTTAGAGGGGCGCGACTCGCCAACGTTTCCTGTAAGTAATAATTAACTTCAATTACTAGTAATTAATATTATATTGAATTTTCTCAATAAATTTTTTAGACCGATTCTGATCAACTTCTGGAATTTCATTTTTCTCAATTGAGAAGATGGAAGGCAATGGATAATCTTGTCTCAAATGAGGATCAACCGTCAGAGGGCTCCAACCTCGAGATGGAAGAGAATCGTTCGGGCCAAGAAACTATTCATTGCACAGGGTTGAGAAGATGGGGAGTGATGGATAACCTTGTCGTAAATGAGGATCAACCATTAGAGGGCTCCAACCTTGTAATGGAAGAGAATCGTTCATGCCAAGACATTCATCTTTATGGGAAACGGAAGGTGCCTCCCTCCTCTCCTCCTCGTCCCTTAAAGAAATTTAAGGGTCAGGATCTCTCCTTTTAACTCCATTCCTTCTCGGAGTTAAAATAGGCACCTGAGCTCAAGCATCACCTTGCCTCCTTCCACCTTTGGCGAGGAATATTCATTTGGGCTCGTGGCGGTAAGTTTATTAATTTCTTCTTCATCTTTAAATTTTTTCTAATAAGATTAATAATGTTTTGTTTTTCTCTCTTCCTAATAGAGTCGTCCTTCCCTTGGATTGACACCTTGACGTTGGTGGGAAGGCTCTAGTAACTTCTTCTTCAAATTCGTTCGTTCTACCTACTATGGATCGATTCGTTAGACAGAAACATTTTTCCCTCATCCAAATAATTCAATTACATCAACAAAAAGTAAAAAATGATGAAGAAGAAGTGAAGCTAAGAACAATCCATAAATAATTATCGAAAAAGAAAAGCGAAAAACTCCTCCTACATTAGAAAAAGAAAAGTAAAAAGTGAAAAAGTAAAAAAAAAGAAATAGATATTTTGGTTTGTAAAATATACGAAAAAAAAAATGTAATTATTATTTGAAAAATAAAATAAATAGGCTTGTTTTATTTGAAATTAATTTTAAAAAATCTGGTGTGACTGGCGCACAGCACACAACTTTCTCTTTCCTTGGGTAATCGAAAGTTGTGTTCTGTGCTTGTCACACTAGATTTTTGGTGTCGACATATCTTTATATATATAATTCTTCTGTACGTGTGTATGTGAGTGGCTAGGGGGAAAGGCCCGCCGAAGGCGGGGCTTTGCGTCTAGTATAGTATATATTTTCCGCCAATATATTAGAATTTAAGATGTCAAATTTATAAACATGGGAAAATATTTATATTTTGTTACCATGGCAACCATATCTTTCCTATGAAGCACAAGAGTAAAGTCTGCTTCAAACAATTTTGAGGGGAACGAGAATATACATTTTAAAGAACATCTAAAAAATAATTTATTTTTAAATTTTAATCAAAATCGGACGAAAAAAACTGAAAAAGTACCTCTGTTACTCTTTGGCCGATTTTGATTATAAGTTTATTTTCATGTCTCAGGTGGGTCTCTAACTTAAATATAAAATTTCAACCTCCTCGCTCAATTTTTTCATGCTTTAAATTGAACACAGACAGACCATGTTGCCAAAACCACTTTTTTAGATTCACGGGAACCTCAAAACGTGTATATCCATCAAAATCTCGACATCGAATTTTTGACATGAATCCAATATGTACTTAGAATACTGTATATTTTATACTCACAAAGATTTGTGGCCTTCTCTCTCGTCAACGTTATATTCGGAAGACGAATGCCAGGCCACCAAGCAGTCCTTGATCCATCATAATTGCGAATTTCTGTAAACAAAAAATGCATTTTTATAATTATTGTTAAATATTATTTAGCCAAATTAACTAAATAAAGCCCACGGGGCGTGGTGTAGAGGTTAGCGTGCTAACCTCATATACCAAACGTCGCGGGTTCGGACCCCAGGCAGTCCGATGATTTTATTTAAGCCAATTGGATACCAAATGGCTTAAATAAGAATGCCTGGACCCCATATATGTATATTTATTAATAACGGATATCGTAAAAAGTCTTATATGGCCTGAGTTGCCGAAAAGACTGTGTGAATGTGTGTGTGAGTGTGAATGAGAAAAAGTGTGAATGAAAAAAAAAAAAAAAAAAAAAAAACTAAATAAAAGTGATTTTAATGTTTAATTTCCCTAAGTCATTTATAAAAAAAATAAATTCCTGATTCCCAAATCCTAAACTCTCCATTAATTAATAAATACAATCAAAAGAAAGGATGAAATGAGACAAGAAATTATCAAATATTTTATCATTAGCTCAAATCATAATAATCAAATGAGATAACACATGGGGGGGGGGGGGCGTGATTTACTTTATAATAGGAACCCCAACGCATTCGTATTTTTTTTTGTATTTAAATAGTGAATAAATGATAAATAATACCATATGATTGGAAAATTAGAGTGATGAAAATAAATTAACTCCCCAAATGGCAAAGTGAGATGACGTGTGTTAACTTTGATCAACGACAAGAAGAATCTTTGAAGGTATTCTGATATAGAAATAAAAAAATGAATCATATTTTTTGTTGCTCTCAAATGACAAGTCAAATTTAAAGATTTCCATAAAACCAAAGTTACCCTAAAAAAATAAATAAATTCAGTTTGATTTTTGATAGTTTAATAACTGTGATCAAGAAAAATCCCTTGAAATTCTTTATTTGATTAATGATGATTGGGAAAGCCTGGTGTAGATAGATGATGAACAACAATTGAAACTGCTGGAGGTATTTTCAGGCCAAATTTTATTCCACTATTCAGTCGACGTTTCGGGAGACTATTCATATATACTATATATACTATATTTATTTGAATTGATTTAGAAATGTTTTTCTTAAATAGTCCCTGACTCCCAGTGTTAATTTAAAATTAAATAAAAATTCGTCTCTTTTTCATTTTTTTATATATTTGTTAATTAAGTCTTACCTTGTTTAATGAATTTAATCGCTTGCATTTTCTTTGAAACATTCTGGCTTAAAACTGCTGAATTATTTTCTCTCCTTTTTTCTTATATATTATAAGTAATTTCATATATATATATATGATGCCGGATATTGTATTCGTTCTGAGTGCTTTGAAGAGAAGTCTTTTGGTCCAAATCACATCTAAAATGAAAAATAAATAAGCTTAATTCATTTAATAAAGTTTTACTTAAATTAATCTTGATAGAAAAGGTCAGATTAAATTTCCTCCCTATTCACTCTCAATTATTTGACCCTTCCTTAAAAGTTCAATCTACATTGAAATAAGAATTTTAAAAAATCCAGTAAATAATAATTTTAAAAATTAGGAATAATTGAAAAATATTTGAAAACAAAACACATAATTATTTAAACTAATTAAAAATAAAGGAAAAAGAAAAAAATTATTTGTCAAAGTGAAGGAAATAGTGAATGAGTTAATAAAACGAATAATCTATTCAGTTTATATAATGCAGTTATTAAATTAAAAATAAATATTAAATAATTAAAAGAATAAAGGAAATGAAATATTAAATATTTTTTTTATTATAATGATTTTTTTTGCACCAGCACTGCAGGCTTTTTGTGCCGAAATATTAAATAAAAATGAAAATAAAATTTGACAGACAGACAAAGAAAGGTTACCATATTTAATCACGAGTTTAGAATAATTTTATTATTTAATTTATTGAAAATAATAATCTTGAACCAATTAAATAAATATTTAAATGCATTACTGACCTTAAAAAATAGAAATAATTAAGATGAAATATAAGTTGGTTTGATGACATGTGAGAAATATTTTAGCCGGCAAAGTCATGGAAGAGATAAAGAGACGAGGCATTCGCTTGCTTTTTCAATGGAGTCAAAGTCAAAGCAATCGAGCTTCTCGATTTTATTACTTCTAGTGAAAAAAATTATTATAATTTATATAAAAATAATTAAATATAATTTAATCTATTCAAAATATTAAATTAAATCAATATATAAAATATATTTGAAAACAATTTGTGAAATGTCAGATTCTCTTTCATAGGTGCCAAATTTGAAATTTTCTTTTGATTCCCTTTACTTCTATTCACAAATATTCAAATAATAATTGATTTTTTTTCTATTACTCTTTTTTAAGCATAAATATATTAATATTTCCCTGGATCATACACATATGATAAAGCCTCGGAAACACCTGTCAAAATTTGTTGTCAAAATCATAGATAAAAATGTCAAAAATTCCTGATGTAAATATTGACTTGTGAAAAAATTCATTAGTTTATTTTCTTCTTTATATTTTTTTAAAATAATATATATGTCAAATGAGAAATTAATGACGTTATAAATGAAAAAAATTTATATTTTAGTTATAAATTCATCTTTTTGAAATAAAAAGAATAAAACGCTTGACTATTATGTCAAAATTTAGGTTATTTTATAAAAATTTTATATAAACGACAAAAAAAAAAAAGCTCAGTAATATTTACTTTTGATCAATGAAAAATCATTTAACACGAAAAAATGTTTGCAAATAATTTTTTAAAAACGAATACGGAATGTTCTCTTTATTTTATAATATGGATTGCTGGAGTATTTTATTCGATATATAATGTTTTTATTGTAAGCCAACGTGAGTATGATTTGAAATATAATTTTATAAAAACAAAAACTTAAGCAAGTTATTATTTTTTTTTAGAATTTAGGAATATATCTTCACCCGAAATTTATGGATTTATTCAGGGATGGTCTTTTATTGGACATTTGAAAGATTATTCTGATTATGAATGGAGTAGTTGGATGTCATTCTCAGTTAAATTATTACCCTGGATTAGTATTCATTTGATAGGAGGACGTATTATCCATGCTCGTTTCAAAAATGTAAGTATTTGCATAAATTCATTCTAAATCAGTGATGTACAGTAAGGGTCTATATTAAGTCCCACCATGCGTTTTCTACATGTGATTATTTCATTGTTTTTATAAAAGTAAATGAAAATCTTTATTGGAAATTACCTAGGTTTGAACCATGAAAGTTTCCATTAAAAAATATATAATATTTTTTTAAAAACGATGAAATAATCACAAGTAGAAAACGCATGGGAAAAATTGAACATTTATTAAATAATGTAAAGTGTTTAGCTCAAATTTATACTGGCGAGATGGTCCATCCTACTTATTAAGTGAGAATGATAAAAAACAACCCACTTCTCGATTATAAATATACCTAATTCAACATTTCTCAAAATAATTTTATTTATACACATTTCGGGGGAAGGGGGGGCCGAGACTCGCTAATGTCTGTATATCCCTATATATGGATATGCATTTGGAAAATTTCGGGGGGGGGGGCACTCCCCTCCCCCTTATATGCGCCCCTGGTAAGAGAAAGTTGTCTTCTGTGCTTGTCACACCACAACCCTCCTCCATTCTCATTACCCCCCCTAACGGGGGTCCCTTCTCTCTTGAAAATGGCTCCAAAAAGAGAGCCGAAACGTCGAGTAAATCTCAACATCCTACACCCGAGAAAACTTATCTTTGCATATATATATATGATAAATATTGGGATTTGCAAATTTTTGATGTAGTTGACTTATTATTTTGTAATTAAGATAAGCCTGTTTGAATTTTATTTATTTGCCTACAGGTTCTTCCATTATGGTATATTACAATTGGAATCTTATTCATCAACCGATATTTGGGACACCTGGCAACAATCATCGTCACACTCCAACCTTGTATATTTTATTTAATCTCTCAAACGAAGAATCAAATTGTTTTATGGTTTTTTAGTATTATTACTCTACTTTTTATCACCTTTGATCAATCGACGGTAAATAAAACCATCACCTTTTTTTTTCAAAACAAACATATATATAGTACTTACAAGGATTGCTCGTGAGAATGGATCTGAATGAAACCCGCCTCGTATTGATACGCTCCCGTGTCAAGTCATTCCGTTTAGCCTGCAGGACCATCTAAAGTTTAAAAATTAATTTGCAATTTTAGTTCTAATGTTCGTACTTGAAATGAATGAAAAATACCTTTTATATATTCTTTAATGCAGTGGTTTCCAAGCTTTATGTTAATAGAAATGAAAAAAGCAGTACCAAAGTATGCGCTAATTCGTCTCGCTAGCATCAAATGTTGTGCTATAATTATCTAATTTTTTTTTTTTTTTTTAAACACACTCACACGGACATTCACCCAGTCTTTTCGGCAACTCAGGCCATTTAAAACTTTAGACGATAACCGTTGTAATTAATATATATATTGTGGGTTCAGGCATTTCTATTTAAGCCATCTGGTATTCAAATGGCTTAAATAAAATCATCGGACTGCCTGGGTCCGAACCCGCGACGTTTGGTATAGGAGGTAGCAGGGCCGGATCTAGGAGGGGGAGTGGGTGCACGTGCCCCGGGCGGCAGATATCAGGGGGCGGCAAATTTTGCGTCTCTAAAAAAAAGGTAAAATATTTTTTTCGGACGGGAAAATTTGGTTTCGCGGGAAAAAAAAAAATTTTCGATGAAAAATTTTTTGAGATCAGGGAAAATTTTAAGGAGGGGGCGGCAAATTAAATTTTGCCCCCCCCCCCTAAAAAATCTCCTAGTTCCGGCCCTGGGAGGTAGGCACTAATTTTTTTTTTTTTGTTTTTTTTTTTCAAAAACGCAACATGGTGAAGTTCTGTCAAAACAAATTGTGATGGTGCTGTAAACTAAACGGTTGACTTGCAAAAGCAAGCTATCTTTATAAGTAGGGACTGAGATTTCATCTGTTTTCCGGGTCCCATGTACCACCATCGGCATATGTATTAGAAAACGAAATTAAGTTATACACAAGGAAGGGAGCAGGAGCAGCCTAAAATCAAAGCCACCGATTTTACTACAAATACCGAGACGTTTCGGGAAAACTTTATTCTCCCATCATCTGTCTTTCAAATTGCATTTGTCCTGGAGTTGTCAAAAGGGCACAATACATTTATTATGTATGACAACTCCATGACAAATGCAATTTGAAAGACAGATGATGGGAGAATAAAATCGGAGGCTTTGATTTTGGCTGCTCCTGCTCCCTTCCTTGGGTGTAAATCAACAGCCACGTACTTCATTGGAAATTAAGTTATTTTTTTCTGATAAGACTTTGGGATAATTTTTATTTTGATATAACTTGAAAATAGAATATTAACAAAAATTTATGGAATTTTGGCATGTCCATTTGGGTTGCCTAAATTCTGTGCGTTATTCTCAATACATAAATGCCGATGATGGTTTATCACTTGTCAGAATATAGAATATATATCAAAGAAAAAATTATGCGGGTCAACTGAAAAGTTTTTTTTCAAGTGCATAGAAACGAAGATGTTTCGGAATTAAACAAAAAGTGCGAAAAATTCTTAATTTTTTTTTTTTTTTTTGCAATATCGTCTGCGATATTTCTCTGAACGCGGGACAAGTTATTCCATTCGAATGCTTCATGTAGAATTCTTAGTCTTTCTTGGATCCAAGTGGCCTCATCTTGTGGGTAATGAAATGATTGCCAGTGTGGTGAGAGAAGATATTGAATCCACAAGAAGAAGAACCTGGGTGCTGAATAGGTCAAACTTAGGTGTTTGAGGTCTGTCATGTGATGGGCATTATAGTGTTTCGATTTCCAATTCTTTCCTAATCTCAAGAGATGACTCTGTTCACTTGAATCCGAGAAAGATCACCAAACTTATAATCCGAATGGAAAAACCAGGCACACTTTGAGATTAATATCTCATATCAATCAAGTATGTTGGTGTACGAAACTTTTCAGCCGGTTCTCGTTTGATATTATCAATTATCACTAGCAAAGAAGTCTCGTTTCTCGTCAAGAACGACAAGTATTTTACAATTTTTGTGAGCATGTTTATTTGTTGGAATGCCAAATGTCCCTTGGCCTCTGTCAAATGGAACCACCTCCGGATACACTGGAGATTCCGAGTTTGACTGGACATGGTCATGGGACGTTTGGCACAATACTCACAAAAATTGTTAAATATTCTATGACTTGCTAAGTTCGAATCGAATATTAATATTTTATACAGCTATATCATATATTGGTCAATGAAAAACATGACCGATCATATTTATCAATTCAAATAGGAGAAAAAGGTAGATCACAGGGAGTTGCACCACGGAACTGCCTATTTGTACGCAGCATGCCCTGCTACTAGATCAGAGCACTCCCGGTGGTATCTATTTTTTCGCTTATTTCAATTAATAAATATTTGGCAATAAATATTAATATTTTATTCATATATATGGATGGATATCGAAAATTATTTACCTTTTCTATCATGTAATAAAAATGACCATAAATCTTCACACATAATTTCTTAAAATTTTTTTTATTTCCAGGAATGGCTTGGATTATCAACTGATGATCATTATCTTTTGACATTATCTCTGAGTTGGATGCACCTTAAATGTATGAGTTTTTCTCAAGAGAAATTCAGAAGCAAAACGGATGAAAATCCTTTGAATGAATTTATATATATATTAGCGTATTGTTTTTATCTGCCAAATTTATTTCTTGGACCTTTGATTTTATATAATAAATTTTTACCTGGGGTAAGATATATTTATAATAAAATATAGCAGTTCACAAAACAGGATTTCTAAATATTTTTTTTCTTTTAATATATAAATGATGTATAAAGTGATTTTTTTTTTTTAGATTACTGAACAATATAAGCCATGGACTTTTAATAAATTTTCTTCATTTATTTTAAATTTGTCTCGTTATATATTTTGGCTTTTATTTACTGAATTCTCTTTACATTTTATTTATAGTAATCTCTTGATAACATTTCCTGAGGTAAGACCATCATATTTATTTTTGTTAGTTTATCATTTTTTTATGCTTCTTATTTTTTTTACTTTTCTTCTTGATTGTTCACAAATTTGACAAACAGAAAATTATATTTGTAAAAAGTTTACTTGCCAGAATTCTTTACCGCCACCCTTAGATTAGGAAGCAATCGCTTTATTTCTGCTCTAAAGAACAGGGGGATGAGTTCTATAATAATGGACTAGCTAGCTGGCTTCCAAATTCATATTTAAAATTTGTCTGTTTGTTAAATGTGGAACTTTCATCGAGAGATCATTTCTCTTTAATGTTGGATTTTACGAAATGTATCCTTTTTTCGTAGTTGGTCGAAAATCTAGGCTCGTGGGCCCTCTACGGATTGGGCTACTGCATGGGCCAATATTTCATGTTGAAATACACGGTTGTTTATGGAATTGTAAGCACTTTGGCCAAAGTGGAACAAATGGATCCTCCAAAACCACCAAAATGTATCGGAAGAATTTATCTCTACTCCGATATGTGGAAATATTTTGATCAAGGCCTTTATCAATTCCTCGTCAGGTAGAGTCCTCTCTTTGGTTAGATTAATGTATCATAATAATAATAAATCATTTTCTATATTTCAGATACATTTACGTGCCTTGTCTCAATAAAAATTCATCCCTTAATGGAAAGTTTATAGCGACTTTCTTTTGTTTCACTTTTGTTTACATTTGGCATCGTGCGTATGCTTTTGTATTTATTTGGTCTATTTTAAATTTCCTAGGAGTGGCTATTGAAATGTTTTGCAAAAGTTTTGCGACCACCAAACAATATAAGAGAATAGAGGTACGATGTTTTATTTTTTGAAGAGGAAGCTAAAACCAATTAAGATCCAAGGCTTTGAATTATTAAATGTAATTTTTTCTTTTTAGAAAAACATTTCTCCATCAGCTCTAAGAAGAATCCTCGCAATTATTGCCAGTCCTTTATTTGTCATGTCAGCTATTTCTAATTTTTATTTCTTCGGAGGAACAGAAATCGGAAATATCTATGTTAAAAGATTTCTCTATGGTATTTATTTCTTCATTTGAATTTTTTTTTTTTATATATTTCAGTCTAGAATCTAGATTATACAGTCACTCACACGAAAATTGGAAAACTATCATGGAAAAACTCTATTTTTCAGCATCTAAAACAAAATTAATAATAATAAAAAATATTTTTTTTGAATAATCTAACATTTTTATAAATAAATAGGGACGGGTCTAAATGGCCATAGATGCCCAAAAAAGACATTAAATAAAAAAACTAACATTTTTAACATCACATAAAAAATGGGACGCTGTACAGCAGTGGCGTATTCAGGGGGGGGCAGGGCCCCCCCTAGCCTTTCTCCAAAACAAAAAAATACCTATTGTTTTCCCTAATGATTTTTTTTTTTTAAATAAGTATTTTATTAACTCTCATAAATTCTAAAATCTAACAAAAAACTTATAAATAATTGAAAAATTCTCTAATATTTACGAATTTTGTATTAAAATTATTTTTTATTTCAAGAAAAAAAATTTTTTTTTTAATTTGTTTTTTTTTATTTATAATTATTATATTATCTAAAAAAATTTCTCCACTTTAAGTTTCTTGGAGAAGGGGGGGGGGGGGGGGGGTTCATAAAACTTTGCCCCCCCCCAAGCACAGAAATCCTGAAAATACATACTGCTCTACAGTGAGGGTCAGTATTAAGTCCCACCATGCGTTTTTCTACTTGTGATTCTTTCATTGGTAAATGTAGGTAGCCAGCAAAGAATAAAAACTTTATTTAAATATTGTTGACGTTTCGGGAACGCATCGCTCCCATCTTCAAGGGGACAATAAATTGTTTAGATTGATACATGTAACAAATTT
>JAKCPI010030905.1:0-17734 GCA_023213315.1 Euborellia annulipes
TCAAAACCCTATCGCCCGGTTTGAACTGGTCTGACCTTCTACGTAAGTTAAGAATAACCCGCTGCCTATGATTAGCCTTCGCAACGTTTTCCTCCACTAGATGATATAATTCTCTCAACTTTGCGATCCTTTGTGCCCATTTCTCACGGGACTCTGGGATATTCCCAAGATTTAATTCCTGGCCTCCCCGCCCTCCGATCTCAATGATGTTCCCAAATTCGCTCGACCAAAATTCAGGAAAGCGGGTGAATACCTAGTACTGTCTTGTTGGACTGAATTTAAGGCTGAGTTGAAATTCGCCAATGTACCTATCCCAATGCTTGTGCTGATCTCCGAGAAAAGAAACTATTAGCTGCCTAATGTTACGATTTGATCGCTCCACTGGGTTTGCTTGGGAATGATAAAAAGGCGTTCTAATCAACTTGATGTTACAAGAACTAGCCATAGAAGCCATAATGGAGCTGACAAAGTTACTTCCATTATCGGTTATCAAGTTCACTGGCGTTCCATATCTATTAAGAATAGTGTTACGAAATTTTTTTGATATAACCTCGGACGTAGCTCTTCTTATAGGGACCAACTCCACCCAACGAGAAAAGACATCTTGGAAAACCAATAAATAGGAGTTTCCATCGCTGCTCCGAGGAAAAGGTCCCATTAAGTCACTAGACACGCACTGCCAAGGTGCTTGAACATAACGTTCCCCCATTAGACCTCTGGGCGGAACATTTGGAGGTTTAGATTTCTGGCATACCTCACAGTTTCGAACATATCTCTGGATATCCCGAAACATCCCAGGCCAGTAATAGAGCTTGGATATCCTCCAATGTGTCTTGGCTACACCCAGATGTCCGGCCACTGGCAAATCGTGACACTCACTCAACACCAACCTACGTTGATCCTTAGGAACCACGAGCTTCCAAGCCTCTTCCTCATCCTCCAGTTCTCCCTTGATAAACCCCATCCGATGAAAATATAGTCTACCGTCTTTCACCTGCCAATCCGGGTGATCCTCCGGACTCTGCACCACTTTATCAACCTTCTGTTCGTACCATAAATCCCGAGGCAAGGCACTCACCGCATTCACTGACCCAATAGCATCAATCTCAGGGATCCGAGAGAGGGCATCTGCCACCACGTTACTCTCGCCCTTTCGATAGATTACCTCGAAATCATACTGCTGGAGTTGGAGGGCCCATCTGGCCAACCTACCCGTGGGATCCTTAAGGTTTATCAACCATTTAAGACTAGCATGATCGGTCACGACTGCGAACCTATAGCCCTCAAGGTAATAGCGATGTTTCATAATTCCCCATATAACCGCTAGACATTCCTTCTCAGTGACCGAATAGTTACGTTCGTTCTTATTGAGCGTCCTAGAACTATAGGTAATCACCCTTTCTTGTCCATCCTGAATCTGGGTAAGGACCGCACCCAGACCCACATTACTTGCATCAGTGTTTAAAATGAACGGGAGAGAAAAGTTAGGCCTCGCCAAAATAGGGGATGTGGTCAGGAGGGTTTTTATCCTACTGAAGGCCTCCTCCTGGGTTGGCCCCCACTTCCATCTGACACTCTTCTTGAGAAGACCGGTCAACGGGGAAGCCAAAGTGGAAAAATCTGGGACAAATCGGCGATACCATCCCGCCATTCCCAGAAACCTTTTGAGTGTCCTATGGTTATGAGGCACAGGAAACTCGGTAACGGAACTCACCCTCTCAGGATCGGCACATATTCCCCTCTCATTCACTAAGAAGCCCAAATACCTCACCTCAGAGCAGCCAAATTCGCACTTGTCTTCATTTACTCTAAGACCCGCAGCTGTCAGTCGTCTGAATACCTCACGAACCAGCTGACAATGAGTGTGAAAATCCGGCGTGCAAATCAACAGATCGTCAAGATAGACCACCACGTACGGGAAGAGTTCAGGGCCGAAAAGTCTATCGGCCAATCGCTGAAAAGTAGTGGGGCTTCCCGACAACCCAAAAGGCATAACCGAAAACCTGAACAGTCCCCTCCCCGGAACAATGAAAGAAGTAACATCCTTACTATGCTCATCAGCCAAGGGCACCTGCAGGAAAGCTTGTTTCAAATCTATCTTCGAGAGATATCTAGCTTGATGAAGACTATCCAACAACTGAGTCATATTAGGCATGGGATAGGAGTCCTTTTTAGAAATAGCATTCACCTTGCGGTAATCGATACAAAATCGATACTTATCGTCCTTCCTCACCATCACAACGGGTGATGCCCACTCTGCATGACTCGGCTCTACAACTCCCTCTGACAGGTACCTATCCAGCTCGGTATACATTGCGTCTAAGACTTTGGGTGAGTAACGGTAAGCCCTTTGCTTAATGGGTTTTGCTTCTCCCGTGTCTATCCTATGAGTGATCAATGTGGTCCTCCCTGGACATTTCCTTATCGACTCCATTCCCGTCTGAATTATACTCTCCAGTTGACGCTTCTCGTTCTCATTGAAAATTTGAATCCCAGTAATCACATTGCTAGGGACTTTTAAAGGACCAGTAAGGAAGGGATATTCGAAACTAGGTTCGTCTCTGAAACTCCAAGAGGAATTGGAATTTAATGTCATCTGGGCTTCGATAATCATATCTAATCCCAGAATAGCCGGAACAGTCAATTTTGGTAAATAATAAAGTGTAACTTTAAGTTGCCGATTACCCAAAACCACAGTAAAAACGAAAGCCCGTTCTATCTGACATGGCTCCCCATTAGCTACTACTACTATAAAGGGAATAATGGAAATTTCCTCAAAACAGGCTCCCTTCGTATTAATCAATCCTTCGCCCCCAATATAAGATTTACTTGAACCCGTGTCTACCAAAGCCCACAGAATCCCATCCACCCCCTGATTTACATTCCTCAAGGGAACAAACCACTTTTCGACTAATTTATTAGCAAGATGCACCGAAACCAAACCCGCCCCAGCAAAATCTGAAACGGGATCTCTCGTTGTTGATGAGGCTAGAGGGACCCCCTTCTCTACCCTCCTTAATCTTTTCCCGAATTGCAGACGGGACACGAAGCCATAACTTCGCCCTTCTTTCCACAACGGTAGCAAAATCTAGTTCGGGACTCCTTACACTTTGTATATACATGTGGGCCTCCACAATTCCAACAACTTAAAAAATTACTATTACTACTCTGACTCATTTCTTTTCCAGGTACCCTCTGAGCTTCCGGAGTTTTAGGTAAAGAATTAAACTCTAAACTGTGAAGAGAAGGGTTGGATTTAAATTGGGGGCCTGGGAAGGTAGAATTGACACCTTTACTGGTTGAAGGCCTACTATCCTCTCCCATTATTTCGGCAACTCGACTCCTGGCAGTCACAAAATCAATCAAGTTTTGGTAGGTAGGGATTTCCTCTCCTGAATATTTGTTTTCAAAGGCGCGATGAGTTTCGGAATCAAGATTCTCCAAGGAAAGATGAAGTCGAATGAAATCGAAAGGATCCGGAAATTCCAACGACTTTAGGGCGTTAAAATTACTCACATGAGTATTTA
Organism: Euborellia annulipes; assembly: GCA_023213315.1. Classification (NCBI taxonomy): domain Eukaryota; kingdom Metazoa; phylum Arthropoda; class Insecta; order Dermaptera; family Anisolabididae; genus Euborellia; species Euborellia annulipes. Next base: position 3,528 of record JAKCPI010030905.1, read on the forward strand.
AAAATCTTTTGAGGCTGGGATATGATGAGTCTTTATTTGCTTTAAATTGAGTTATTTTGGACAAATACATGTTACCGAGCCGACGTTTATTTTGATATCTATTAACCAATGCGGTAAGGGCGAGATTGTAATTTTCGGGACTGAGCTGATAGTCTGAAATCACCGCCAAGGCGTCAGCTCTCAAGGAGGATCTCAAATACTGAAATTTTTCAATATCAGTTAACAATTTGTTTTCTCCTACTAAGGATTTAAAGAGAGAATAAAACTGTGACCAATCCTCTAAATTTCCAGAGAACAAAGGTACCTGAATGCGGGGCAAGTTCTGAAATCGGTTAGCTACCATCGAAAGATCATCTGGTGGTTTAGTTGGCAGTGAAGATTGGATGGCCTGATACTTACTCCTAGCTATCGTAATCATTTCTGTAAAACATGTATAAGTTTGAACAGCCTCGATTTTCAGTTTTTTTTCCTTAGCTTTAACATTAAAGATTCGGATTCTCTGCTGAAGTGCTTTAAATTCTGACTCTACAACCGACAAGCGTTCATAATGTGCTTGGTAAGAAGCTTTATTATCTTTACCGAGAAGTTTAAAACTATCCGAAATAGACTGAGCATCGGCGAAGAGCTCTTCCCTGTGTGCAAGGAGCAATTGAGACTGTTGTTCAGCCGTTAATCCCTCTTCATCGGACATGTTGTTTTTTTTTTTTTTATTTATTATTATTATCTCTTTTTTTTTTTTTTTTATATGTAAGAATATATTTTCGAATAATTCTGACCTTACTTTTCTATTTCGGGTCCCTGTTCGGGCGCCATTTATGTGACGCAGAGGGCTTAGGCCAGTCTACGCCCATAAGGAGAAAGGGTAAAACAATGCCAACAAAGAGACAATTAAAAAAAATTTTAAATGATATGTATTAAAATTCAGCTAATCGAATAGATGAGTAAACAAGAGAATAAGATCTGATAAAAAGAAATATTTGATATGATATAGATTATTGTACAATAATGGTGAAATTGAACGCGTTCAACCCTTTATAAATTAGAGAATATTTATACATAAGCCTATACTGATGATGATAAAATAATTATAAATAAATAAATAAATAAACAAACATACATATAAATAACAATAAATTAATAATTTTTTTTTTTTTTTTTACATAAATAATTCATCAAATGCCGTAAAATATTCCTTCCTTACAATACATCAAAATATATATTTTTTTTTTCTAATTATAAAATTATGAACTTTTACATTCAATTATTAAACCTTTTCTCTCGGTATAAAAGAATATTATTATCTTATTATTTTTAATTAATATATAAAACTAATTAAATTAAAACAAATGATTTCTTCAATTGGGCAATTATTCTATGCATATAAAAGTTTTTTTTTTGTCTCTTTATTTTTTTTTTATACGTAAGTCGGACAAATTTAGATAATCGCCAATTTTCAGAAATGACTGTTCGGTTCGTTTTGTATCCAATCTTCCGAAGAAATATGTCGGCGACAGATTTTAATCAAATGAAGAAAAGTAAAGCCAAAAATCATTCGGGCGCCAAGGACCGGAAACTAAGGCCGGTACTTAAAACGATACGCCGAAGGACACAACCAAACAACAGCAACAATTCACAAATCAACAATATATTTATTTATATAAAGATATATTTTATATAAAAATAAAAACCAGGATAAAAATTAACTATCGGCTTTGAAAATCCCGATTTGCATAAAAATTCTTCTCTCTCCAAATTTCAATTCTAGATAATATTCAGAAAAAAAAATTCTCCTTTTTTTTTTCAATACAAGAATTTTTCCCCTCCCTCACGAAAAATAGGAGGGGGCAAACCAAGGGAGAACTCTTCGCCCGCTAGATGTCAGCACACATCTAAGATGGAACTCAGCGGCGCGAAATTTGCGTTACAACACACACACACACATACACACACACACACACACCCGCATCTTTTTGTATATAGAATTAATCCCAATTCGTATTTGAATTTTTTACTTTCTCTTACCTATATGTGTCAGTTAATATACATATATAGAGAGAGAATGTATTGGATTCATATAAAAAAAAAAAAAAACATGTTCTGTCTGAGTGTCTGTTGGGTTCAATTTTAAGCATGAAGGAATTGAACGAGGAGGTTGAAATTTTATATTTAAGTTAGGCACCCCCCCCCCCCCTAGGGCGTGAAAATAAGATTTGAGAAAAATATTTTTCTTCAGGAATGAAAGTTAAAAGAAAACGCAGCCAGAATTTTTCTTTAAAAATAGATTTTAACAGCTTACGTTTCGGCTTTGATCAAAGCCATCCACGGAGCGGGTTAGTGGTCATCCGAGGATGGCTTTGACCAAGGCCGAAACGTAAGCTGTTAAAATATATTTTTAAAGAAAAATTCTGGTTGCGTTTTCTTTTCAACTTTCATTCCAGATACAAATTCCACCAGCCATAAAATATCCTTATACCAGCGTTTTCCAAACTGTGAAGCGCAGACTAGCCTAAGGGGAGGGGCGAATATTGGCCACCAGGACCAATTTTCCAATTGATTGCTAGTTTTAATATAAATAAGAATAAATAAAAAAAATATTTTTATATAAATTTATATTTTTTAGCATTAAAAATTTTTGTTTTTGTATTATTTTATAAAGTGGGAGGGGGGGGGGGAGGCGTCATAAGATTAAATATTTTTAAGGGAGGCGTGGTAACATAAAGTTTGGAAACCACTGTTGTAAATTGTGTTCGTAATTGATTTACAGATTTTATAAACATAACAGTCATATATGAACTCTTGGGTTTAATAAAATACAGGTTTTTCTCGTTTCCTGAAAATTCGCTCCCGATGCAACTAGACACTTTTGGAAATGGACGACTCATATATTGAATCATATCACCTAGTGTTTTTTAGTTTTATTTCAAAACGCTTATATTCTAGCTGTAGAAAGCTTTTGACAAAGGCAAATTGAGGGCATAATCTTCCACTTAGAAACAATTTCGAGATAGGGTGGGGATTGGGAATTCTTTTTTTTTTTAATTACCCTCCACTTATTTGAGTGACGAGGTAATAAAAAAAAAATCGATCCTTCATCTTTAAATTTCTAATAAAAACTCCTGGTGGGCTTTTTATAGGTCAATCGGATGACCGAATGACTTTAAAAGCAATTTATTAAAAATAAAAGCAAACTAATTATAAACATGCCATTTAATATTTTTGTAGTCCATAATGTGGATGGGGAGGAATTTTGTGCTTTTAATTCCTAGAATAATTTCAAAGGAATTAAAAGCAAGGCAACGAAAAAGAATAATTTAGCTATTAAAGAAAGCAATCAGTATTTTTTTTCCAATTTCATTATTTAACATGCATGTATTAAGGAATTTTCAACATATCTTTAGTGAGGTAGGCCTATTTATTTCTGTTTTGCGAGAAATATAAAATTTTTTCATAACTATATATCAACAATAATAGTTTGAATGTTATTTTTCAAATACATAAAGACATTACGTCCAAAAATATGTAGAAAATTTCTTAATATCGCCTGCTGAGAATGCAGAGTGTCGAAAGTGGGAAAATTCAATTTTTGAGTTAATCCTACTCCGGCCTATTCGTTTGTTGCCCGGCTATTTATTTATAAAACTTTCAAGCGCCTTTTCTCGAATTGTTTAATTTCGGACTTTCCCCACTCAGCTTTCTCAGCAGGCGATATGTCAAATAATATTTTTTTTTGAGTGATTTTTTTAATAAAATCCTTTATATCATAGAATGTGTTATCCAATAAATTCCATGATGTAGCTCCGATGATAGCTCCGACCAGATCCGAAACGTCATTGTTAGTTTAAAATTTTATTAAATCAATAGAAAAAAAAAATAATTTCCTTTTTTCTTCTGGGATTTTTTCCTCCTTGCCTTTCTGCTCTTATTCTTTTTTTATATTTAGAATTGAATACACAAATTTTTGGAAACCTCTCTTGGCAGAAATGTCCCATTCAAAGATAATCTCTTTTGGAAAATTTTTCACAGACATCGCCTTTTGATACCGTTATCATGCCCGGGTTAAGCTTTTTTATTTTCGGCTTTGTTTCATTATTGTATTTATATTGTTTTGCTACACTTTTTTGTACTTATTACAATGAAGTCCTTTTCAACATTTAAAGTCTTTTAATAGCCAATATACGCCTAATTTGCAACTTAATTAATTAAACCAGAGTATGGAGGAGGCCCGTCTAATTCACAGGAAGGCGAAGAAAAAAGAAAATTGGGTAGTCTCTCCAATGTAGCCTTTCTCACATTTTTTACATTCTATCTTATATACAATGTTGCTTCTTTGGCTCTTTCCAATTTTATCTAAAGATTTAGATAAATAACAGCCATCATTTCAAACAACAATCTCACTGTTGAATTTTCATTCACGAAAGTTTTTTTTACGACCTTTGTTGTGTGTAGTTTTTCCTCTGTTTTCTTTCGTATTTGATGTTTTAAGTTTGTTTAAATATATTGAAGTTTTGTTGTGCTGTTGTATTTAAGTTAGGATAAAAAGGAAGTTACTTCCGGAAGTCAGGTGTTGTTGACATAAGTAAGAAAAATAGATATTTTCTTTTTGCAGGCATCTTTAATGGCTTGGCGACCGAGCGTGCACAGCTTGTTTCACTTTCGACCTCTATCAGGCCTACAATAGAGAACACAATTCTCATATTTTATATATATACATAAATTCAAAGTGGAGACAACTCTTATCTACAACCATTCTAGTACCTATAAGGGCACATGTCAACATCAATATCACATATATAGGCATTTTTACAAATTTTACATTTACATTCGTTAAAAGTTTTTTTCTTTTCGCCAAGCCATTAAAGATCCTGCAAAAGAAAATATCTATTTTTCTTACTTATGTCAACAACACCTGACTTCCGGAAGTAACTTCCTTTTTTATCCTAATTTGATTGTTTCTCCGGCCGTTTCTACTCATTGTTGTATTTAAGATCCTGAATAAGGGTGTTCGATTATGAAAAAAATAATTTGTCTTTTTTTTTCTCTAGTAAAATTTCCATTTTCCCTCCCGTGAAAATCATTTGGATTTTTTTTTTTTAGTAAAACGAAATTTTTTTCAAACTTGCATTTATTCAAAATTTTTTCTCATCTTTTCAAACAAATTTTTAAAAAATATTCGGTTAATCAATTATTATTTTTTAATAATCGATTATTTTTTAAGAAAATAATCGGTCTATAATCGATAATTTTGCGCAGCTCTAGTCCTGAGGATGGGTGACGTATAGTCCCCAAAACATCGACATAGGAAGTAAATATTATAATTTTAGATTGAATTAAGTCTTTTTCTTCATCTTCCTGTAAAGCAGAGTTTTATGCTCCTGGTTTTTAGGCCGTATTAGAATTTTATTCAGCTCTTTTAGTTAGAGTCGGGTCGTTTCTTTTTTGTATTGTTAATTATTGTAATAATTAGAAAACAAAAACAAAGAATGATATTTTCATGGTAATATACCTTTAATAGGTAAATGAAAGAATAGCAGCTAAAATTATTTCATTTATTAACCCACTAGGCTGACGTTTCGGTCTTGGTCAAGACCATCCTCAGAGCTTGCGGGTTGTCAATATAGGCATATACATATACCTTTATATTAAAACAAATCTTCTGCTATATGCAAAAGTAAAATACATACAATCTAGTTAATAACATTTTTTTGTATATTTCTAAAACAAAAATAATAAACGAAGCTGGTCTAAAGTTTTTTTTTTTTATTTTTTTTATTTCAAATCATTGAATGTTTTATTCATTTATTCGAATTGTTGAGTAACTTTTCATTTAATTCACTTAAAAGCGAACATGATTTGCCAATCATGGGAGAGACAATCGGGGCAAACGGAGGGACAGCCTGCTCCCAAATGCCCCTTTAGCATTCTAATTTACAACCGGACCTACTTGCTCTTGATTGAATTCAATTTTAACACATGTATCGAATATTTTGATTTCAATTTTGTCTTCTTGAAGGCGATGAGGATCTTTATTTAGAAACGCACCCCTTTGTAATAATTGAAATTGACGATGTTTGAGAGCCACCCTATAAATGCCGAAACGATTTGGGGACTCGAGCGTTGAAAAATGTTTGTAAATACAGTGGTGTGAGTAGTTGGTCTCCGCCCGGCTGCCCGTCCCCCTCTTTTGCACCGTAACGTGTAGCAATAACACAGATTGCACTGGCTATTTTAATCACACTTTGCAATTATCTCACTCCCATTCTCTTTTTGTTCTTGAATAAAAAAAAAAATATTCCATTTTACTCTCAGAACTAAAATATTTTTTTCTAATTCTACTAAATTTTATATTTTATTTAAGCTTTTATCAAACTTTCGCTCAGGGGCCCACATCTTGTGGGTAAGTGGATGGCGACCACGAGCTGCCCGAGCTGGGACAGACAAACCTTCAGTTATTTGTATGTCTGTCTCTTCCTTCCTCTTTTCAACAGGCGTCAGACCGTACGACGGGCCGGCCTGTCCTATTTCTTCCGGTCGCAAAAACGCTTGATAGGGTTGGAGGGAAATAGTGAGGTCCGCCGACCCCTCATCACGGGAAAAAGGCGAGGACAGAAGAAGAAGAAGCTTTTATCAAACTTAACTTATTAATAGTGAACATTTTTTACATTAACTTCCAATGTTGGTTTATTCATTCCATAAAAGTAAAAAAGAAAAGGAAATAATAAAACTTCATAATTTGTAATTCAGAAAAAAATTTAAAAAATAAATTTTTCTGTCGATATTTCGAGCGCCAATCTCGCTCTTCCTCGGGATTTTATTAGAAATCAATAGAATATCAATGTTTTCGGGATGGAGGGTATCAAATCGTGTTCTTAATTTCCGGTGACTTCCCCGTGATCATACCTGGCGTTACTCGTAGCCTAATCAGCAAGCAACTGTTGAAATTTCCTGTTCCAGTTTCTTTCTTCTTCCCAAGTCTTCATGTGGTTCTTTATTACCTGTACCATCCTCTTCACTTGTCCATTGGACACTTGGTGGTATGGAGCGGATAATTTCTGTTTTATTCCATTCTTTAGTAAAAATGTTTTAAATTCCTTCGACACGAATGATGTTCCGTTGTCGGATTTTGGAAAATGCGTCCTCTAAAATTAAATACATTTTTTTCTCAAAAAATCGATAAGAATCCTGGACCACGGTATTTCTTGATATGTCCAAGGAATGATTGGGACTTTGGTGGGGATTGTTCCTTTTCAACATGCATTCCTTACAATTTAAAATCTTTCCTCTTGCTATGGCTTTGCTAGCATTTATCCCTTGATGGACTTGATGCAGCCAATTTAATCTCTTTTTGTAATCTTTTAGGAATCACTACTCGCGAGCCCCATAATATGCATTCATTAAATACTGACAACTCATTTTGCCTTTGTGTTTATGGTTGTAATTCTGGGGTTATTTCAAAATTCCATCCCCTCTAAAGTTCGTATTTGTCTCTCGATAAAACCCTATCTTCCTTGGTATATTTGGTGAGGCCGATAGTATCTCATTTCCTACTATAGGCTAGTCTAACAGCCGGCATCATCATCATGTGCGAATGCATTGCACTAACCTGTCAAAGAAGGCTAATTTTCGAAAGGCCTGAAATAAAACCTGAGGAAATATCAAAAGCCTCTCCAAAGAATATACTGGCCCTGGTAAAAGGGACGGGTCTATTCTAAGGACAAATATTGGACAACAAAGGATAGAACAAAAGATCAACTATGGTCGCAGTTCAAAGTGTCTTAGGTCCATAATAATAATAACGGCCGGCATTATCATATAATAATATAAACTATTCATTATTAAAAGATGAATGAAAATCAAACAAATACATGAGATTAAATATAGCCCTACCATCCTGCCATCTGTTGGCGAATTTTCGTAATAGTTGGGCTTTTTAGCTCACTTTTAAGACCTCTAACCCCATCTTATCGGCAAAAATATGCGAATAGCTGGGCCTCTTGAAGCGCCTTAACTGAAAAAATTCAACATAGATTTAAAGTCAAATATCTCAAAACCTTTCGAAATGTTGACAAACAATTCCCTTTTACCTCACTACTTTTTGACTTTTTTATGCTTTCGGTAAAGAGTTTTAAAAGAACTTTAAAGTATTAAATTAATTTTAAAAACAATTAGGTCAAAATGTTTTAACTTAGCAATAAAGAATTTTTAGAAAATATTACCCCTATAAATTAGAAAAGAAAGAGAGATGACATATAAAAGGAATAATTTGAATTAATTTTATATATTGCAGTTTTTATTATAAAATTCCAATAAAACGAGCTTAGGACAAGCGATTTTGTTAAAATTTATACCTTAAAATTGGGGATTGATAAAATATGTAACTATCCCTGAGGAGAAGGGAAAAGTTAGACAGGGGCTGGGAAATTAAGGGTTGTTCAAGCAGAGAGCTAAAGATTCATTGCATGGAGGGAATATTAGAAAAAAAAAAATAAATACACAAATCGGGATTTGCCTTTATAATTGGTTTTATTTGGAAAATCTATTAAATTAAAATAAAATCAAGCTGATTTTGAATTTTGTATAAGTCATCAGGTTTACTGTCTTCTTGAGTTTATTTAAAATAATTGACCTCTATATTTATGTTATTATCAAACATGTATACGAGTATTAATCGATATTAGGGAAAAATACGTTTTGATCCCTAGCACTTCCTGTTTTTTTAAAATTTAAAATTTTTTCCATTTGTTTATATTTTAATTTTTTGTTTACATTCTGATGGATGAATGTAAACAAATGTAGCCATTTTTTTTCTTAAATATGAAAAAATAACCTCTATTACAATAAAATGTTTAATGTCAAGAAAATCCACAGGGAGACCGCGCCCCTTTGAATTTACTACTGTAAATTCTTTCCTAATTTTTTTTTATTCATATCATAATAATTGATTTCTTCACTACTTTTAATTCGTCATTTACTTTCTCTCTATGAAACTGTAGTGACCTGGGAGTCACAGATCATACAATCAAGATTGGACAGCTCCAGGTTAAAAATTGTTTATAAATTTAGCGCCCTCTATACGCGTGTCGACCTATTATTTTGCGCGGGAGACCCGTGGCTCAGAGAGAAGACATTAGCTTCTCGTGCCTAAGGTCCAGCGTTCGCGTCCCGTCCCAAGCGAGAAAAATGTATTTCATTTGAATTGGCTACTAATCATTTGAAATTAATAGGGGTGGCTTAGATGATTAATGGCCTTAGATGCCGAAAAAGGCCTTAAATAAATTAAAAAAAAAAAAACCGCACGAAAAATTTAATTTGTTTCAAATATTGGTGTGATAGTTGCACAGGAAAAACCTCGTCCAATCCGTATTGAATTCTTGATATTTATTCAATATTTTATGTATATTAATCAAGGGCGGATCCAGAGGTGTTTCTCGGGGGGGTTTCTCTATCCGCCCTTGATATTAATATATATGTTTATCGGTATGATAAAAAAAAAAGATTAAAACAATTATTTGAAAATGAACAGTAAATGAAAAAAAAAAGAGAAATTAGTGTTAAAAAATTTATTGCAAATTGTAAAAAAAATTATATTTAATCTGCAAAGGCTGGGCGTGGATGTTTTCAGTGTTGCCTCTTCCTCTTCTTAGACATTGTCATCTATGTAGTCTAGATTTTGCTCTTCTTTAATTATTCCTTCATTTGAAGGGTGCAAGAAATCTACAAGTAAAATGGCAAAAAAAAAATTTTATTATTTTGTTTAAAGAATTACCTCCCAATGGTAGAATTGTTTGGCTTGGATGTTGCGTGTATTTTTTCTTCTTGCACAGTGTAATAACAAATCGGTGGAGGAATAACTTTCTTGAGAAGCTTAAGTTGTAAATTATTTTGGAATTGGGTGTCATTGAAATGCCGTTGGCAAACCCTATATCCTCTGTTATTAATCTGTCTTGCAGTAAATGAAATTAATGAACTGTAGATTTTGAAGTTACTGGCGGAGAAGCGTTTCTTTTGCAGGAAAACAAAAAAATTTACCCCATATCTTTTCGGGCAAGTATTTTGTAAATCATCCCTTGACAATGCATCGAAACTGGATTAAGAATATATATTAGTTTTGAGAAAAATGAGTTTAAAGTGTTGTTTTCAAATTTTTTTATATAAAATACATTGATTCTGATGAATCGAATATTTTACAGGGCATTGAATTTCACCAGATGAGGAAAACCCACTGTTTTTTTTTTTTTTTTTTGGGGGGGGGGGGGTAATTAAAAAACCCCACTGTGGACGGTCACATATTTAAAAAAAAAATAAATAAATAATGAAATAATTAAGAACTTACTTCTTTCTTTCTCATTTTAAAAACACGTAGAACATATAGAATGCGAAGGGCAATAATTGCGTGTGAATAATTGAGTAGGGCATACAATTTTATTAAATCCAAATTTATAATGTATTTTTTTTTTTATTTAGATTTTTTTTGGCAAAAAGCTTTAGCCATCCTGCCATTTTTCCATTTAGTTTACAATTTTAATATAAAAAAAAATTAATAACATAATTAATAAAATAAATAATGGTCAGTTAGATATAGGGTGAAAAACGTTGTAATTTTGAGTGTCCAGACGGTGCAGTCATGTTTGTATTTTTTGCTCAGTCTTGTGTGATATCGTCATGGGGGAGGTTCTCCTGTGGTCAATTTTTGCATGCTCTCTCGTTAGAAAAAAATGATTAGAACATCTTAGAAGAACCGGGCGTTCGAAGTGGTCGCGTAAGTGGCTTTTAAAAAGGCGGGACTTTTCCCACATTACATTGTTGCGTGAATTACAGGATGAACCTAATGATAACTAACTAACTAACTGTATCTCTGGTCGCGGTTGCATCGATTTCTCCTGAATTTTTCGACTAATTTTTCATAAGCTTCCCCCTTTTTCTCCCTGTTACTATACTCCTTCGATTTAACACGCCAAATACATGGGAAACTTTCATGAAGTGCAATAAAATCAGTTAAAAACTCTCTAGAACATTGCCGAAGGTCAGCCATCATGGAGTGATTAGGGAAAACTGAGGAACAAAACGATTCGGAACATGGAGCAAGCGTCCACATGCACCGACTTGTCCGCACAGGTCATGGATTTCAAAGCGAATTTGCTCAGTTATCGCTACAACTGTACCGTCTTCCCGCCGGGCTCAAAACTGCGCAAATTTTCTGTCCACACGCAACGTTTTAACTGCAAAGTGTTGAACTGCGCAGACAAAAAGTTGTGCAAAACGTAGCGTCTGGACCGGGCTTAAAGATGAGATATTCATATTTTTGATGATTTCTTCAACAATATTTGATATTATTTTTTTGTTATTAGGTGATGATAATTCAGATCCTATTGAAGGCTGACTATATGAAAAAATTTTATCCAAAATATGGAAAATTAGTTCTTTTAGTGTGTTAGTATTATTTATATAAACAGGATGTTGGGTCAACGGAACTTGTGGTATATTTAATGAGTTTGATATATTTTGAGAATAATGGAGTGGAGTACTTGTTCTACTGTTGTGTGGGACATAGCTGTCATGTTCGCTCCTAGAGAGATTTAAGGACCTTTCCCTGATTGGGTACCTATGGCTATATGGGATTGAAGTTGATGAGTTTGATGAGTTTTGAAGATGTTCTTTTGGTGGCAGAACAGGGAAATTATTAACATCTTGAATATTTACTGTTGCTATTTGTGAATAAGAATTCTTTATGGAACTTTTGGCTTCAGAAAAGATAGGTTTTCATTTGCCATTTTTATTTTAATAGATTTTTGGAGTGTAAATTCAGGGCATCACAAAATATATGATGTGCACCACTCACCCCATATTCGGACATTTTCACCATTTTAGTGGCGTTTGATCCTTTTACTTTGTCTACCTTAGCTTTCCCATGTCCCAATCTGAGCTCTTCCATCCTATATTTGAAACCGCACATCATGCAAAGATACGGCCCAGCTATACCATACCATGATTCCTGATTCAAATCATAGAACTTGTACTCTAACCCTTTGGCTTTGGCGGCTTCTGTCACTACAGGATCTCAGTCGGGAACGTGGTTTCCTTCCCCTTGACGTACAATGTTAATGCCTTTACTTTTGAAGCCATATTGCCTTTGGTCCCCTGTGCATTTTGTCGTAAAATTGTATGCAGAGTAAAAAGGTGATCCCCAATTTGGTTACCTTGGGATATATTCACCATATCAGCTCCAAATTGAATAGCCAAAGCGCTTAGTGATTGTCCTATCCAAGAGAGGACTTTTATTCTAAGGGCATTGTTCCTTACAGCTCCCTTAGTGCTGGATTGTTGTACCTCTTCATTTAGGTTTTCAGGATTCACAATTATAGTCTTTGGTTTAGGGTGTGCAAATACTGAAGTAGCCGAAGTAGTGGGTATCGGGTTCGCCTCAGACTCTGGATCTTGGTCCATTTTAGCAGGTTTATCTTTGTCTCCCATTCTTGTTTAAAGTAAAGGGTCTGTTGTTACGTCAAACTGTTCATTTGTTTATTTTTTTTTTTTTTTTTTTTTTTTTTTAAACCCTTTTCGGCTACAGAGGCCATTTAGGGGTTATTTATTTATTATATAAATTTTAATATACATTGTATCGATGGCAACCGGGGGGCGTTCCACACGCTGATTGCTCGGGGTCACCAATCCCGAGCTTTCGCCGCGCTTGGCATTACTTAACCTCAACGATTGTGGTGACTGTTGATCTTCTCCGTTACCAGGCCCCCCGGCGTTTGTTTATTTAAACTCATGAAAAAATGTTGTATTGTTGGCGAATGGAACGAACTCTACAGGATAAATTTTTAACTAGTCTAGTATTGCCATCTAGCCACATATCAGACAACTAAAAACTTATAAACATCTTCCCATAGAGCTGTCCCCCCATGGGGGTAAAGTAAGCCAAAGAAATAGACGAGGACTCGAGATATAATGTTGATTTATTTTCAAGAACAATAATACAATTACATCAACAACACTAACAATACCTCTCTTACATCTCCAACACGCCGTGCCGTGTCACGCATTTCCCTCCCTTTACGCCGGCCATTCACGATCGCTCCATCCGTCCAAATGGAGCGATGTCACTCAAAAAACTGACCGTGAGTGGGGAAAAACAAATGAATGTTGTGTAGTGAATGGATGACATCCATTTGGAGCGATCGTGAATGGCCGGCTTTAGAGGTTTAATTTTCTGGGAGGGTGTGTGATCCGTCCACTTCGGGTACGTACTTCACTGTTCATCCCTGGACTAGAAGTTCTATGTTAACAATACTACTTGTGATTTTATTTTTGACTTTTGATCTCAAATTACTTATGAATTTAGTCAGTAATAGATAATACCGTACTCTTTTCTATAAGATTACTATGATTTCGAAATTGAATTCTCATTTTTATTTAAGTGAACAGAAGATCAATTTTTTTTTTTTAATTCATTATCAATTAGAAATTTATTCGGTTATAAGGCACAAGTGCCAATAGGCCCACCTTGGAATACTTTTGTTGAATGTACAATTTTGACGTGTGTGTTGTTGATTCCCACTGGAATTGTAAAGAGAAAGATCTTTTTGTCTAAATTGAACCCGTGTGGGGGGGGGGGTGCATTTGGGACGTCATAACATGTGAGTGGCAGCCTTATCTCTGTAGGGCACGTGGGATGAGATCCTGCTTGATGGATCGAACCAGGTAAAGGGGGTCCCAGGGGACTCTACCCCACAGAAAGGGGGCCCTAATGGCACTCTCGGCGCAGGCTGGGTGAAATTGAACAAAAAAAAAAAAAAATGGAGCATCCACACTATCTTATATTTTTTTAACCTTTTACTCAATTTCACTTATTATGGCTTTAAAGTAAATTCTTTGGAATATTAATGGATTTATTTATTATGATTAGATGAAATTGTACACTATCATTGAGGAAATAATTTTTTGTTTTTTTATTTGAGACTGTTGGAAGTAGCCTAAGAAAATGCTTCTTTAAAAAAGAAATTTTTCCTTTAACTCATTACGAATATGGTGGCAATTAATACATTATGTACTGTATATTTAAAGATCCGTTAAATGTTCTTCGTCCTTTAAACCTTCCGTTAAGTTCTTTAAAGTCATTGGTTCGTTAAAATAGTAAAGGTGAAAAATTCCAACCTTTAAACTATAAAGAATTTTTTAATCTTAGTTGTTTATTTAATGTCTATATC
>JAKCPI010030906.1:0-25467 GCA_023213315.1 Euborellia annulipes
AATAATAATTATATATGAAATAAAATTAGTTAGAAAAAGCAAGAGTTGGAAACCTTGAATGTACTAAGAATCGCTTGAACCTGGAATTAATTCACGGTTCCTTCCAAAATCTACATCTTTTTTTACAATATAAGGTAAAGTACAAAATAAGGTAAAATTTATTTTCACAAAAATTCATTGAGCATAGCGAATCATAACTACATTAATTTAAAGAAGTTTGAGCCTCTATCTTTTTACATGAATATTTGAAAAACTGAAACTATTACTTCAATAAATTTATATTTTAATCCATCTTGATTAATAATTCGCTAAATTATTCATGCTGGCTAAATGGCTTGTTTATGAAAACATCGAAATTTTTATTAAACTAAGGCGGAATTTACTTGCTATACGTACAGAAATTTTTATTTATTTTCAAAGTGAAGAACGTAAATAAAGTTGAATTTTTTGGAATATTATAGATATCAATTGCTTTCTTTTTTTTTTAGATGCTGACACATAAAATGGATAAATGGTCTACATTTTCAAGAAGAGTGATGCCAGATGCCTCGCGGATAGTATTTCAGGTATTTTTTTCATTTTAATTCTTTATCTTCTTAATTAACCATACTTACTTTTTTTTATTGACCAACTACCACTGCGGTCAAATGTTGACAGAGGTTCACTTGACCAGCGGTCAAAAGTTAATATAAGGGTATTTTATGGCTGGTGGAATTTGTAACAGGAATGAAAGTTAGAAGAAAATGCAGCCAGAATTTTTTCTTTAAAAAATATATTTCAACAGCTAGCTGACGTTTCGGCTTTGGTCAAAGCCATCTTCGGAGCTGCTGTTGGTCTTCATATACATATATTTTGAATTGTATCCGGTATTAAAGTTAATTTAGGATATAACATCAGGGAAAAAAGTTTTCTGTCCAAGATCAACTTTTTCCTTCTTCTATCACCAATACAATATATTTATTTTTTTTGTGCCTAATGTGATATTTGACTCAGGGCAGTACAATTTCAGATGAAATCTGAAATTGTACTGCCCTGAGTCAATTATCACATTAGGCACAAAAAATAAATATATTGTATTGGTGATAGAAGAAGGAAAAAGTTGATCTTGGACAGAAAACTTTTTTCCCTGATGTTATATCCTAAATTAACTTTAATACCGGATACAATTCAAAATATATGTATATGAAGACCAACAGCAGCTCCGAGGATGGCTTTGACCAAAGCCGAAACGTCAGCTAGCTGTTGAAATATATTTTTTAAAGAAAAAATTCTGGCTGCATTTTTCTTCTAACTTTCATTCCTGTCAAAAGTTAACTTAACCAACCGTTATACTATCGGCCCCAAGAGTAATAATCTAAGCACACTCACGCTTATTCTAATGTGGTTATTTCATTGTTTTTATAAAAAAAAAAGATGAAAATCTTTATTTAAATTCCTATTTACATTTGCCCCATAGGTTTTTATTAAATATTTTTCAATATTTCTTTATAAAACAATGAAATATCACATGAACGTACTTATATTTTTTCGACTAGAAAGTTTTTGCTTATACACGTATATAGAATATATTTAGTAAATATTAATTATATGAATTTTGTTCACGTTCTCTTAAATTATACTTATGAAATTATTCAATTTTTTAAAATATTAACTCTTTGATTAAGTCGTGTATCCCAGGGGGAGGGGAGAAAGGGTGTAAATCACCCCTTCTAATAAACAAAATAGTATTTTTTTATTTAATATTTCATTAGCTAATCTACTGTATTTTTAATATGGATATTTGTAAAGGGTTTAAGGGTTAAAAAAGAAATTTTATAAAAAAATCATCTTTATCGAATATTTAAAATTTAGCTTATACAATAGAAAAATTAATTAATATTTATTTCTTTGTTTCAGAAGAGAGATCATAGGATAAAAAGATCCTTGTACGTCATCATCAGCAAAGAATTAACTCCTACGCAAATGGAAATTTTTTCAATCATTGTGACTGAGATGATGGAAGAAATCGAGCAAAGCAAAGCAAAGCCAGTCGTTTGACCTCATGTCTCTTGTTGAAAGGTATTTTATTTATTTATTTATTTACTATTACACAGGCAATTAGCCCAGATACAAATATATTTACATTTATTATATATTTTTTTTTCTTTTTTCTTATTTATTTTCTTAATTAACTATACTTACTTTTATTTATTGACCAACTGCCATTCAGTGAAAGTCGTAATTAAAGCACACTCACTCTTATTCTAAAGTGGTTATTCCATTGTTTTTATAAAAAAAAAGATGAAAATCTTTGTTTACATTCCTATTTACATTTGTCGCAAAAGTTTTTATTAAAGATTTTTCATATTTTTTTATAAAACAATGAAATAATCACATGAACAAACACATAGAGGTGATTTAATATTGATTCTCAAGTGTACTTATATTTTTTTGACTAGAAAATCTTTGCTTATACACGTATATAGAATGTATTTAGTAAATATTATTTATATGAATCTTCTTCACGTTCTTATGTCAATCTTAAATTATACTTATAAAATTATTCAATTTTTTAAATATTAACTCTATGATTAAGTCGTGTACCCCAGGGGGAGGGGAGAAAGGGTGTTAAATCATCCCTTCTAATAAACAAAATAGTATTTTTCTTTCTTGAATATACTGAGATGAATGGAGGAGGAAAATAACTTTCAATTAATTCATTTCTGTTGGAGGGGCACTAAAAAGTATAAAAATAACTAGTCAATCTAATCTCAACTCAATTCTAAAAGGACCAGATTACCGTTTTATAAGAATAAAAGAAAAACAAAAAGAATTTTAGAGTTAATTCACACAGAGATGTGTGTGGTCCTATTAAGCAACTAATCGATTCATGATGAAAAATATTTTATCACCTTTTTAGATGATTTTTCGCATTTCAGCATAGTATATCCAATGAAATCAAAAGATGAAGCCTTTAAATATTTTAAGAAATATGAAGCTTTAGTTTCAGCTAAATTTGGAAAATGAATATCAAGATTACGGTGCGATAATGGAAAGGAGTGTATGTCAAATGAATTTCGAGAATTCTGTGACGGAAAAGGGATTCAGATGGAAAATACGGGGAGGTATACGCCAGAACAAAACGAAAAAGCTGAAAAGCTAAATGGAACGTTAGTGAAAAAAGGAAGAACAATCTTGATGGAATCCTGTTTATCGAAACGGTTTTGGACAGAGTCAATAAGAGTAGCAACAATCGTCTTAAATAGAAGTTCAACTACAGCTTTAGAAGGCGTCTCAACGCCAGCAGAGATTTGGTATGGTCAAAACCGAATATAAAGAATTTAAGAGTATTTGGGTGTTTGGTTTATAATCATATCCCAAAACATTTGAGAAGCAAATTTGACTGTAAAGGTGAGAAATGTGTCATGATTGGGTATGCTCCTAATGGCTACAGACTCTGGAACTTGAGAAAAATTTTGAATTTGAAAAGAAGGAAGAAGAAATTATCAGCAGTCGTATCAAGGAAAAAATTCAAATCAAGAAAAGAACAGTTAATTTAGAATTGAGTTGAAGTTTGATTGACTAGTTATTTTTATGCTTTTTAGTGCCCCTTCAACAATTTACATTGAATTTTCTGTAAAAATCAATGGATTTTGTTTTTTATTAAAAAAAACTTGTCATTTCATTCAATATATAATATATAATATATAAACTATAGGAAAGAGTAAATTTCACTACACTATATTAGAAATTTAAAAAATATATCCCAACTTCCTTGGCAATTCATTTAACAGGGGGCGGGGGTGATTTTTCAGGGTGGCTAAATAAATCATCTCTTTTAAAAATATTTTAATTCTCAGATCTATTTTCTTCTTTTTGGTATGTCCCTAGAGCAAAAACAACTCGATCTATCTCCTTCTCTTTCTTTCTAACCGAGTAAATATTATTAAAAATTAATCCCGTTTAAAATAAGAGGGATGGAAGGAAAAAATTACGTTCAAATATTCTAAATTTTAATTGGGAAAACAGACACGTTAAATAAGACCCACTTATAATAATCATTGCATTTCATTTTTAATCTCGTCTAAATGAAAAAAGTTTATTTTTATTATAGATATATTTATTTCTGAAAAAAAAACAACTTAAAAATCCATTTTATTATTTCTATTATGAAAATTGAATTTTTCATATTTTATTTAATAAGATTTCATTAGCTAATATATTGTATTTTTAATATGAATATTTGTAAAGGGTTTAAGGGTTAAATGAAAAAAATTTTATAAAAAAATAATCCTTATTGAATATTTAAAATTTATCTTAAGATAATCCAATAAGTTAGGAAATAATAATTAAATATTTCTTTGTTTCAGAAGGATCTTAGGAAAAAAGGATCCATGTACGTCATCATCAGCAAACTCCTATGCAAATGGAAATTTTTTCAACAATTATGAGATAATGGAAGAAAGGAAAGCGAGCAAATCCCCTTAGATGCATTCACGTCGAGGCAGGAGCTAGTCGGTTGAGTCATGTCTCTGAAAAGGGCCTCACTTGTTGAAAGGTATTTTATTTCTGAATATTTCATTTTAACAAATATTTAACCAAGTATTTATTAATTTAAATAAGCGCTTATTTAAATTAATAAATACTTGGTTATATGTTTCTTCATAATTACTTCATGGACCAACACGTGATATATTTAGTGTTTTTGCCTTTTCTTTTGAATATAGAAAACTCCTCTCCCTATACTCGTTTTATATATTGACCCTGTAGACCAGGGGTGGCCAAGTTCCTTGATAGTCCAAGCCATTTGTCAAAATTTGAAATTTTTCGCGAGCCGTAATTAAATAAATATTTAAAAGGTATGCAAAAAAGGTATTAAAAACATTTTTTTACAGAAATTATATTTATTGAAAACATGAATAAAAGTACAAAATTTATTTATTGAAATTAAATATTAAAAATTAAGCACAAATATTTTACTTCTCTTGATAATTCTTTAAAATTTGGTGAATAGTTGGTGGCACTTCTCAGTAATTCTTTGAGATGCTAGTTAGTTAATACTTGGATTTCACGAATTTTCAAGTGTAAAAAAATGATTCACATAATTCAGGATACTTTGATTCTGGTACTAATTTCCAAAATTCAGTAATCGACGTCGACTTATATTTTAATACGGAACGATAATAATTTTTTAAAATATAACACAAAAATGAAAAAGGAACTCGGCTATATTTATAGATTTAAAATTTACTTGGACAAAGTTTATAAATATACAAAAAGGATGTTTATAAATGAATGTGCTCAGGGGCCCACATCTTGTGGGTACGTGGGTGGCGACCACGAGCTGCTCTAGCTGGGACAGGCAGTCCTTCTTTTCTTTAAATATCTGTCTTTTCCTTCCCCTTTTCAACCGACCGTGCGACTGGCCGGCCTGTCCTATTTCTTTTTTTAGGAATAAATACTTATTTTAAATTTTTTTTTTCCAAGTGTATTAATTTTTTTTATTTTTATTTTAGGTTTGTTCAATGAACACCAGTCAACGAGGTCTCAGTGATATTCGTACCGAGTAAGCAGACGTTGCAGCTCTCAGCAGAATGGAGATCATCACCCAAAGTACCTTAACCAACTTAATAAATCTTCTACTTTTGACTTTTTTTCTATACTTTCTGTTTAATGTATCTTAAAATTCTATTTTTTCTTCATTCTCACTAATATTTTTTTTTTTTTTAATTTCATCATTATTAATAATTTGCTTATATAAAAAAAATGATTAGTGAAGTCATTGATATGCAAAGTGTTAAGCTAATATCTCTATTTATATTTTTAATTATATTATTTTCTAAATTATTTACCTTTTTAAAATTTCAATTTCGATATTTGTTTGGCTCAAAGAGAAGACATTAATTAGCTTCTCATAGCTGGGAAAAATTTATTTCAATTGATTTGAAACAAATGGCCTTAGATGCCAAAAGACCATAAAACAAATTAAAAAAAAAAAAACTTAAATATTTTTTTTCAAACAAAAACACAAATAAGTCTTTCAAATGATTTGAGATTCTTATTATGGTAGAAATTAAAATTTTCTGAAAAAGCCTGTCAATAGAACAGTTGCAGCTCCACTTTCATTTAATATTTCAAAGCTCTTCGTAAAGATATTTAGAAAACAATATCTGCCTTTGTTTGAAAATAAATAAGAATCTATTACTGACTTACAACTTCTCGTTATAAATAGAGATATTACCTTCTTTGACATCACTATGCTTCTACCTTCTTTTATAGAAGAGAATTTTTTATCTTTATATATATAATTCTTTCTCTCTTACTAACAAAAAATAATTTTAGAAAATATATTAAAATTTCATTCTAATAATTAATGAATGCTTTATGTTTGAATTTCTTGCTTTTACTTTGATTAAAAAAACTATTACTATTTAATATTTTAAATATTTGGCACCTCAAATCATTATTTTTCTTATTTTAAAAGTAAAATCGGAGTTGATCATGAAATTTAAGCATTTATTAATTTTAGATTTACTTAAAACAAATTAGTTAGTCTTTACTTACCTTTCTTTTCTTCTCGAACAGGATCATTTCCTTTTCTATTTAGGGGGAGTGAATTTGTAAAATTGATATTTTTATTTATTATAATACAAATTTTTATTAATTATTTTATTTTAAGTCTTGAATTGATTCTCCTGTTAATTAAATGAGGATGTGAATTTTAAAACAATTGTAATTGAGAATTTATCTAGACAATTTCCTTTTAGTTTACAAATTTTATAAATAATTCAAGGTGGTGGCTATCTGCATTAAATGGGACAGTCATTATTCAATAATTTTCTTCTTTGGCCAGTTTTCTAATGTAGTCATGAGGGTGGTTTATTGTGGGGGTAGTGGAGTTGGAAATTTTGCAATCAAATAAATTAGGCCCTATATAAAATGAATGAAATGAATTAGAAATGTTCACACATTTTTAATAGTTTGTGTACGGTGCTAAGTTATTTTGAATAATTATTAAATTTGATTTGTTTGTTTCAGGGAAGATTGATGACATGCGGCAGAACATAACAGCATACATTCAACGACATCATATATATATGCTGAGTGAAAGAGTTAATTATTTCCATGCTTAGAGATGTGGTGTGATTCCGAAACTCTTTCTCTGATCTGGTCTGAGGAAACAATAAAAAAACACATGTAAGTACCTATTAAATACATGATTTAATTGATCATTTTGTAAAATAATTGCATTCCCTTCACATTAATCGATTATAACAATTTATCTTTTATTTTCTTTTAATTATTTAATTTAAATTTGTACTTTGAATTTAAGATTCTCCTCGGTTTTAGATTGCATGACATTCATTTTTTTTAATTTTTACCTTCTCTTGCTTTTTTAATTCTAATCATTTCCATTTACCATTTTATTTTCTTCACTTTTCATTTTTTATTTAAATATCAAGGCAATAGAAAGAATATAAATGCTCATCTAATATATTTAAGCTGTTTTCTTTGACCTCGAGAAAGCCTACGTAACTGCTTGGCGTTATCGTATAATAAGGATACTTTATGATTGGGGTCATCTTGCATTTTCTATAAAAAACTTTCTCTCTGAGAAAACCTTTCAGGTTCGCGTGGGTAACACCCTTTCCCGGGTTCACTGTCAGGAGAACGGGGTACCCCAGGGGTCTGTACTTAGTTACACTTTGTTTTCGATAGCCATTAATGTTGTTTCTTTTTTAGTACGTTCTCCTATAAAGCATTCCCTCGTCGTTAACGATCTTGCGATATACGAGGTGTATATGAGGATGTGAATTTTAAAACAATTGTAATAGTAATTAATTATTTTCTTACGAAAGAATGAGTTTGTCCTATAAAGTCAAAATTATAATTTTGTTATTATCTCAAAAAATTTTAAAATTATAACTATTTAGAATTTATCAAGACAATTTCCTTTTAGTTTACAAATTTTATAAATAATTCAAGGTGGTAATAGAATTTCTTGACTTGAATGGCTGTAGATATTCAAATTGGAAGAAATGAGGGAGCCTTCCGGGAACAGCAGCCAGGTTAAATAAAGAACTTTATATTTCTTAGCCCTGAGGATGGGTGCGACTTGCACCTGAAACGTCGCCTAAGAAATATAAAGTTTTTTATTTAACTTGGCTGCTGTTCCCGGGAAGGCTCCCGTTCTTTTTTTACAATTTGTTCATTAATTACAAAGGTATAAAAAAATGAATAGAAACGTTCAAACATTTTTAATAGTTTCTGTACGGAACTAAGTTATTTTGAATAATTATTAAATTTGATTTGTTTGTTTCAGGGAAGATTGATGACATGCGGCAGAACATAACAGCATACATTCAACGACATCATATTTATATGCTGAGTGAAAGAGTTAATTATTTCCATGCGAGAGATGTGGCTGTGATTCAGAATCTCTGTCTCTGATCTGGTCTGAGGAAACAATAAAAAAACACATGTAAGTACTTATTAAATACATGATTTAATTGAATCGACTGCCAATTTTATTAAATAGGGGTCTAAATGGCCATAGATGCCAAAAAAGACCTTAAATTTTAAAAAAATTCAGAAAAAGAATTCAAATTCCTAAATGTAATTAACATGAAATAAAAAATTCATAAAATGAAGTCCTCTCAAAATCAAAAGTTTTATTAAAGATATGATTATAGGCCTATGTATACAGTATATATATTAATATATTTCATATTTTTTTATTTATGGAACTCACTTTTTCAAACAAAAATATAAATTAAATATTATTCAACAAGACATGTGGGTGTTTTTTATTGGTGAGGCCAAACATCCCATGGCCCCCGGGAATCGAACCCAGGATCTCCGCCTTTCCGGGGCATAGGCGTCCGGTGGCCTGGCGCAATCGATAGCACGCCTATGCCCCAGAAAGGCGGAGATCCTGGGTTCGATTCCCGGGGGCCATGGGATGTTTGGCCTCACCAATAAAAAACACTCACATGTCTTGTTAAAAATATAAATATTGGCTATATATGTATATAGATTTGAAAAATTTCTGGGTCGTTCAGAATCTACAGGGGTTTAAAATTTCGAAAAACGAAATTTCGCCGAGTGCTCTCATGCTGTAAAATGACGTCATATCAAAAAAAAGCCCGGGGGTGTTGAACCACTCTTTCTAAAACTATATTTAGATTTAATGTAGCTTTTATAGTCAAGTAGCTATGCGTTGCACATATAGGGCTATTTTTCGATATTTTTTTGCCTAAAAAATGAGGTTTTTCGAGAAAAAAACTATTTTTGGAGTTAATTACTCGGAATTTTTTTATTTATTCTATTAGAGGTTTTCTTTCTGCACCAAATGACATCCCATTTAGTCTGATCTGATTAGCCGTTCGGAATCTACAGTGGTTTAAACTTTCAAATTAGAATTTACCGCAGCGCGGTAAAATGAAATGATAGGAAAAAAATAAATGGTGAAATCTTTAGCTGAAAAATCATTCTTTCTAACCGTATATTCATCATAATTATACCACATAAGACAGAGGAGATATTCAAGCCACTAAACTTTTCCGTGCATCCCTAACAGGCCACTATAGATACATGATTTGTAAGGAGTTGTCACGTCAAAAAATACAAAATGTCATATATAAAAAATAAACCAGAATGAGTATGAAATAAAATAATTAAAAACATTTAGAAAGAGAATGAAGAGATAGAAGAAATCGTATCCTTAGTAACAAAATATATTTTCCCATGTATATAAATTTTACATCTTGAATTCAAGTGTACCATACTCTCGGAAACTAAATATATGTTGACACAAAAAATCGTGTGTGATAAGCACAGAACACAGCCTTCGAATACCGAAGGCAATAGAAAATTGTGTGCTGTGCGACCACTCACACCAGATTCTCAGCTGTTAAAGTCAAGTTCAAGGTCATAGCGAGTCTGAGTTCAATGCCTTCATAGCGTTAGTTCCAAACTTGGCCACCTGAGTTTTGTAAACAGCGCTGTGTGTATCCATCTGATAAAATGACTTTTGTTTAAATGAGAAATATTAATAAACCATAAAAAATTGACTTTAAAAACAAAAGTTTTTCCAAGATTAAGTGTTTTCAATGAAAATTTGTTCAAATTCATTTATTTAGTTAAGTTTAATATTTGACCCACTTTTTTTTGACTCGGCTATCTCAAAATATATTTCGATCATTATGTCGACAATTTTTTTTCTATCATTTTTTATCTAAATTATATTTATTAATTCTGAAAACACTTAAAAATCTATCTAATGAAAATTGAATTTTTTATTTTCTATTATTTAATATTCTATTTATTTGTCAAGGGATTTCGGGTTAAATAAAACAATTTTATAAAAAAAAAATAATCTTTATTAAATATTTAAAATTTATCTTAATATAATACAATAAGATAGGAAATAATAAATTAATATTTCTTTGTTTCAGAAGAGAGAATCTTCTTCAAAGCAAAGGTCTTCAGTTGCATTCACGTCGAGCCAGGAGCAAGTCGGTTGATCTCATGTCTCTGAAAAGTCCTCTTCTATTGCGTTGTTGCAAGGTATTTATTATTTCCATATTTGATTTTACTTTTTATTTTCTCTTACTTAAATCATACAGTGGTTACAAATTTTCATTTATTTTTTAATGATGCAATCAGATTGTTACTAACAAATCGTTTATCAATATTATTCTATTTTTTGTAAAATTTCTCCTTTCTGACAAATTCTCTCTTTCTCCTAGTTAACACACACACACACGTGAATCTTATTTAGTAAGTAACAATAATTTTCATCATTTTTATCTCTTCCAGGGGTGGCTTTTGCTAGTGGTCGCTTTCTCCCTTCATCATCGACCTAATCGCTTCAGCATCAACTTCTCAGCACACCTGGAGGCTGCCTCTCTATTTCTCTGCACCAGGTAGATCCTGACAATTAAATTTTTTCAATTTATTATATTAATTCTCCCCCCTCCCCCCCACCCTTTCATTTTATGACATTTGTTTAACACTAAAGTCGCAAAGCCCGCCTTCGGCGGGCTTTCCCTAGCCGGGGGCTACGCCCCTGGACCCCTGCTCACCTTCGGCGAGCAAGTTTATTCCCAATTTGGGATATTTCTTGTTGCAATGCAAGTGTTAAGATGTTAAGGAAGGATCTTATATTCAAGCGAGGCGAGGGTACCGATTGGGAACAGCACAAAAGGGTCTGTTTATGACTGTTTAAAGGGTCAGTCACCTGCGTCCTCTCTTCGTTTTTCAACTGCTGCGTAGCCCCCACCCCCAGCCCATAGTCAGGTAGGAAGCTGGTTCACACAGCATAAAGGACGCTCTCTAATTTCTAGCCAACTTGTTGATTTTGTGTTCCCATATTGAAGAAATTTCATTATAATTAATTTTCCAAAATATTTAAGAGATTCAAATTATTACTACGTTACTCCCTGGTCCATGTACTATATGTGTACTTAATTTCAAATGGATTCATTGAAAATTGTGGATTTCTATAGAACATATACATACATATTTACATACATACATACATTTTTCCCATTTCATTTTTATATATAGATTAAAGACTATAGTAGTCTGTCTCTCTGTCTCTTGATTAGGCTGCCAACAGATTCCGTTTTTAACGTGATTGTACCTTTTTTTTTTTTTGTTTAGATATTTTTGGACAAAGTTTTTTTCTTAAATCAATTTTCTTTACCATGTCAAAATTTAACTACAGCATTTTATCAAAATGATGCTAGAAGACTACTTTACTCTTGTACTTCATAGAAAAGACAGGATAAATGGTTGCCATGGTAACAAAATATAAATATTTTCCCATACTTATAAATTTTACATCTTGAAATTCGAATTTACCGTACTGTCGGGAACGACACAAAAAATCTGGTCTTACCTTCGCAGCGGCGTAACTAGCCTTTGAGGGCGGAGGGGGCGAAGCTCAGCAGGGGCGCCGTTTTTCGTTCGGCCTTTTTTTTTTTTTTTTAGTATTCGAATCTTGTTCGGGCTTTTTTTTGTCATTTTTCTCAGGATTTGTGATATAAAACGAATTTATTATGAAATTTCAAAAAAAAAAGCAGATGCGCGAGGGGCGCCAAAAGCTTGATGCTCCTGGGGCGGGGGCCACCCCTTCGCCCTCCCCTGGATATGCTACTGATATTAACAAATATATAGAGGTAAGAGAAAGTAAAAAATTGTAATTATAAAGCCTCTATATACATTATTTATTATTTTTGGAATTAAATTCATTTAAAATAGTAGAATTCAAGTTGTAATATAATTTTAAAAGAAAACAATCAATTTTTTTAGACATTTGATGGAAAGAATATAAAATCACATAAGCTGGGCTATATCTTACCGTAGGGCGCCTATGCCGGTTTCGAGGGACGCCAAGGGTTCGATGCGCCTGGGGGGGGGGGGGGGGGGGGCTAGTTACGCTACTGTAACTTCGGAAATCTAAAGTTGTGTGCTGTGCGACGAGTCACACCATATTTTTTTCTAAGGTCCCAAGGAT
Organism: Euborellia annulipes; assembly: GCA_023213315.1. Classification (NCBI taxonomy): domain Eukaryota; kingdom Metazoa; phylum Arthropoda; class Insecta; order Dermaptera; family Anisolabididae; genus Euborellia; species Euborellia annulipes. Next base: position 12,503 of record JAKCPI010030906.1, read on the forward strand.
CGGATTGAAATTTATTCTGCCTCATGCCCAAGGTTGCCCACACTTGTTCTAAATGAATTTCATATATTTAAAAAATCTGGCAAATATATTATCTTTCATACATTTGAAATGGCAATAAAATGCTTTGTTTATATTATTAATTTTTCTTGAGCCCCCCCTCTGGCGTTCCACTCGAGTCCGACATTCCCCGTGAATAGTAAAAAAAATATTTAGTTTTTTTTTTTTAAATATTATTACCTAAAAATATTTAACTTTTCATTTGTAATTAAATTATAATAGTTTTTGAATTCATGAAATTAAAATATTAAAATTATTATTTATATTATTATAATTTAATAATTATTATTTAGATTAGATATTTAAATATTTTTATTTTTTTTCCACAGAATAAATAAATAAATGCGGCGTCTCCTTCGACTCACCTCTTTGCCATCATTCTAAACGCATCTCATCTCAATGACACGTCTCTCTATCTCATCTCTGACGTTCTCGTTTTCTCTTCTTTACATCAAATGTCATTAAATTCACCTTGTATTTGATATCTTCTGTTTTCTTTTTTAAAGGTCAGTAATTTATTTTATATTCGATTTAATATGTTCCTTTATCCACTTAGAATTAAAATTTCTAATAAATTCAATTCTCAAATAAATACATTCTGAAATATTATGTTATTAAGGTGCGCGTCTCGAAAAGTCGTTAGAAAGCTTTTGACTACCGAGTTCCTCTAGGCGGCAAGAGATGGCGTTAGTGTTCCCCATAGGAAAACAAGGGACAAATTGCATTTCATTCTAGACTTTCCAGCTAATTAATTAAAGGCAAAAAATTAATTATTTTTTAACACAATGATTACTAATTTAATTATCTACAACTTATAGAGCTCCTTTTTTTAAAATATCTTTTATTTAATGCGATTAATCTAAAAAAAAAAAATTTTTTTTTTCGAAAATCAAAAAAAGGGCTTCTATAACTTGTAGATATTTTAAATAGCTTTAATTTAAAAAAAATTTGAGGTCTATAGCTTCTAAATTGTGGCCGCTGGAAAGTCCCAAAATTAGCACCCCGAGACGCGCACCTTAATGTAACAGGTTAGATGGTCCTTAGTCTGTCACATTTTAATCTTTTATTTTTTAATATTAAATCATTTTAAAGTGAATTTGAATATATTCATATTATAAATATTTAAATAATATTTCATTTTTTATTATATTCATTAGTTTCCATCAAATTTATCATGTCTCTCTTATTGGCCTATATTACAAATTAATTTCTCTTGGTTTATTTTTAGATATTGTTTTTAATTTTCTTATAATTCAATATTTTTGTATCAATGGAATATATCCTATAATTCAGAGAGGAAGGGCAGAGGCAGCCAAAAGGAAATAATTCTGAATGCTACAACAATTTTCCGGAGACGTTTCGGTGCATTTATTAGTGCTCCATCTTCAGTCCTTTCTATAATAAAACATACACATCAATATGAAAATATACATGCATATATCAAATATAATATAACAATATGAAATAACTTACAATTGTTTTTTTGTGCTCAGAGTTAGTCTAAGATTGCTTGATATATACATATGTCTTTAATTGGTTACAATTGAACATGTATATTGTTGAACTGGCATACAATGTTTGACAATGGTCACCCAAGAAAGTGAACTATATGAATGAATACAAATATATTATTCTTAGATTTATATAAACGAATGTTTTCGGTCAGTCAACTAATTTATCTATTTATAAAAAAATTTCTCATTATCTATATTTAAATTCTTAACTTATTAACTTTTATTAATTTATACAAATGAATATTAAAAAAAACTCTTTTTTTTTTTTAAATTTTGACATTTCGATTAAAATATTTCACGTTATTTGAGAAAATCATTCTTAGATTATTTTAATTTAATTATTGATATCTTATAATGATGTGTCTCCAGTCAACTCTGGAAGAGCACAGCGTCAAAGGCTCTACCAAGTTTTTCGCTGTCTCTCTGAAAATTTTTTTAATATTCATTTGTATAAATTAATAAAAGTTAATAAGTTAAGAATTTAAATATAGATAATGAGAAATTTTTTTATAAATAGATAAATTAGTTGACTGACCGAAAACATTCGTTTATATAAATCTAAGAATAATATATTTGTATTCATTCATATAGTTCACTTTCTTGGGTGACCATTGTCAAACATTGTATGCCAGTTCAACAATATACATGTTCAATTGTAACCAATTAAAGACATATGTATATATCAAGCAATCTTAGACTAACTCTGAGCACAAAAAAACAATTGTAAGTTATTTCATATTGTTATATTATATTTGATATATGCATGTATATTTTCATATTGACGTGTATGTTTTATTATAGAAAGGACTGAAGATGGAGCACTAATAAATGCACCGAAACGTCTCCGGAAAATTGTTGTAGCATTCAGAATTATTTCCTTTTGGCTGCCTCTGCCCTTCCTCTCTGAATTATCATCACAGCCACCACATCTTAATTGAATATCCTATAATTATTATTTAATAAATTCATTATATACATTTATTTTTTTTTTGTTTCAGATGGTTTTTGGTCCAGGACGGTTCAGGACCAGATGAAACTTGTCTTGGGCATCTATTTAGTTTGTTTTTATAATGTTATGCTGTGTATAACAAATAGAAAAATTATCATCCCTTTGAGGAAGAAGTGGAGGAGAGGCTACGTCTCAACAGAACTTCCTCAAGATCAACTTTGGAATTAATTAATCGAAAGGTATGTGTGATTAGATCATTTTCTTTTTTACTATGCTTTCTTTTCATGTATCATATTATTCTATTTGCTTTCTTTGACAATCATTTTCACTTTTTATCTAAAAGTTTGATAATGATTAAATATTCTCATATATAAAAGTTATAATAAATATGATATATTAAAAGAAAACAGAGAAGAAATAAACTGTGATTGAAATATCTTAATATTAGTGGAATGGATAACAGGTCAGATCAGTCCACTAAAATATATAAATAAAAACGTTTTTATATATTTATTATTTATATATATTTTTTGACTGATCTGACCTGTTATCCATTCCACTAATATCGACAGTCCTGGTGACTGTTCAAATCTATTAATATTGTACAGTGTGGGTCAATATCAAGTCACACCATGCGTTTTCTATTTGTGATTATTTCATTGTTTTTAAAAAAAATATTATATATTTTTTAATGGAAACCTTCCATGGTTCAAAACTAGAAAATTTCCAATAAAAATTTTCATTTTTTTTATAAAAACAAAGAAATAATTGCAAGTAGAAAACGCATGGGTGGGACTTAATATTGTCTCTCACTGTACTTGTATTTACTAATTAATGATGTCTAATTTTTATTAACAAACTTTTCATAACGCGATTACTACTTCAATATATATATATATATATATATATATAAATATATATATGGGTGATTCTAAGCTATTTGAATTTTAATGGTCAGTAGAAAAAATGTATGTTAAAATAATTATATCATTGATACTATTTGGCCAATTCATGCAGATAGTTAAAATACCTAGAAATATTCCAGTATCAGTACAATCTGTGGTGATTTAGTAATGTCTAAAAGTTTAGAAAAATCAAATTTTTTCAGTTTTTTTAACTCTGGACACCCCTAAAATTTTTTTACCCTCCCTGTATCGTAAATATTTCATTCAGGGATCATAAAAATTGTATTAGGGGTGACCAAATTAAAAAAACTGCAAAAATTCGGTTTTAGGCCGTTTGAGGCAACATAAAATAATAAAATGTATTTACATTTTATATTCTTGAAATTCTATATTAACAAATTTTTATTTTTTTTATTTTTTTTGAGGAGGGGCGCCAATCAATGTAGTTACGCCTCTGGTTGTATAACCAGGAGGTGAGAGAAGGTGTATTTCTACCCTTCTAATTAAAATATCAGTTCTATTTTTCTTTATTATAAAAAATCGTTTTTCAATATTAATTATTTATTTTTATTTCTTACAGGGGCACTGCTAGTGGTCACCTTCTACCCCCACGACTCTGTCGGGTGAGCAAGAACTTCAGTCTCTCTCTGCCATCAGGTAGGGCTAATTATTATTCTTATTATTCATTTCTTTAAATATTTGATTATTATCATATGTAACAGGGATGAAAGTTAGAAGAAAAATGAGCAGAATTTTTCTTTAAAAATATATTTCAACATCTAGCTGACGTTCGGCTTTGGTCAAAGCCATCCTCGGAGCTGCTGTTGGTCTTCATATACATATATTTTGAATTGTATCCGGTATTAAAATTAATTTAGGATATAACATCAGGGAAAAAAGTTTTCTGTTCAAGATCAACTTTTCCTTCTTCTATCACCAATACAATATATTTATTTTTTTTGTGCCTAATGTGATAATTGACTCAGGGCAGTACAATTTCATCTAATCAGAATCTAATCTAAACAGAAAACTTTTTTCCCTGATGTTATATCCTAAATTAATTTTAATACCGGATACAATTCAAAATATATGTATATGAAGACCAACAGCAGCTCCGAGGATGGCTTTGACCAAAGCCGAAACGTCAGCTAGCTGTTGAAATATATTTTTAAAGAAAAATTCTGGCTGCATTTTTCTTCTAACTTTCATCCCTGTTACAAATTCCACCAGCCATAAAATACCCTTATATTATCATATGGTTCACAAGCTGTCAGATTCTTTCTCTCTCGCCTTTGATTGTGACTTTATAATATTACTAATATCTCTAAAATGCTTTCACAAAAAAAATATGAAAATTTTTCATCACTTTATAGATAATTAAATAAAAAAAATAAAAATTTCTTTGCCTATTTATATTGCCAATATTAATGAAAGATTTATGACATTTTTAGATTAAACTGAATCACGATTTGGTGGCTGAGAAATTTGAACTCCAATAAGCTCTGAAATCTCCAGGAGAATTTGAAATTGCATCAACCAGTAATCAAATCTTTAGAAGGTAAAAAATTTAAAAAAAAAAATACATTGTTCCTTATTTATCCTTGGGAGATGAGTTTTCTTTCGATCCTAAATTTAATATTTAAATTAGTCATCTGAAATTCGAGAATACTTTTATTATGTGCATATATACAGGTAGAGATATTTAGTGTTTATCTATTTGCTTTTTCTTTTGAACATAGAAAACTCATCTCCCTATACTATACTCTATATATTACTATATACAATTTATGAATTTACTAATTATTTAAATTTTAACTTATTGTTAAAAGTTTTTAAGTTTAAAATTAACTTGGACAAAGGTTATGAATGAAAAGATAAAGAAATATCGCACTTTTTTATTATTGTTATATTGAAATTAGAAAAAATACTTATTATTAGGTTTTTTTTCCTAGTGTATTAATTATTTTTTTTTATATTTTAGGTTCGACCAATCAACACCAGTCAACGAGGTCTCCGTCGTTATTTGTAGAAATACACCGAGAAAGCAGACGTTGCAGCTCTGAGCAAAATGAAGATCATCACCCAAAGTACCTTAAAAAATTTAATAACTCTCCTAATTTTTCTCTACTTTCTGTTTAATGCATCTTAAAATTCTACTTTTTCTTCATTCTCATTAATTTTTTTTATATATATATATATATATAATATAAATGATTAGTGAGATCATTGATATGCAAAGTGTTTGACTTAAAGCTAATATCTCTATTTATATTGTAAATTATATTATTTTTTAATTTAATAACTTTTTAAAAATGTTAACTTCAATAATTTGTCTGTGACCCTTGGCTCAGAGAGAAGACATTAGCTTCAGTCACAGATTCGTTTCCCGTCTCAAACGAGAAAAATTTATTTCAATTGAAGGGATGGGGTCTAAATGGCTTAAGATGCCAAAAAGATCTTAAAACAAATTAAAAAAAAACTTCAATATTTTTTGCAAACAAAAGCACAAATAAGTATTCCAAATGATTTTTTTGAGATTCTTATTAATCAATATAAACCAACCACAAACTAAAATTTTCTGAAAAAGCCTGTCAATTGAACAGCAGCTGTTGCAGCTCAGTGAAACATAATCACTTGTCTTCTTTAGGTTTCACGCTTCAACATGAAATTTTATACAGTATAGTGACTTATAAAGAAATCCTCCACTTTCATTTACTTTTTCAATGCTCTTGGTAAAGATCTTTAGAAAACAATTTATGCTTTTGTTTGAAAATAAATAAGAATCTATTATCTGACTTAAAAGGGTTACAACTTCTCATTATAAATAGAGATATTACCTTCTTTAACATCACCATGCTTCTATCTTCTTTTATAGATGAAAATTTTTTATTATTAATAGGCCTATATAATTCTTTCTCTCTTACTAACAAAAACAATTTTAGAAAATCTAATAATTAATGAATGCTTTATGTTTGAATTTCTTGCTTTTATTTTGATTTAAAAAAATTACTATTTAATAATTTAAATATTTGGCACCTGAAATATTTATTAATTTTTCTTATTTTAAAAGTAAAATAGAAGTTATTTTCTTTTGGTCATTGAAAAGTAAGCATTTATTAATCTTAGATTTACGTAAAACAAATTAGTTAGACTTTACTTACCTTCCTTTCTTCTTGAACAGGATTATTTCTTTTTCTATTTTATATTGATTATTTTATTTTAAGTCTTGAATTGATCCTCCGGTTTAGTTAAATTTAATTAAATGAGGATGCGAAGTTTAAAACAAATGTAAAACTAATTATTTTCGTATCAAATGTTAATTTCATTGAGTGTCCTAGAGTTTTTTATTATCTCAAAAAATTTAAAAATTTTTTGGGTGACTATTTAAAATTTATCAAGACAAATTTCCTTTTAGTTTGCTTACAAATTTTATAAAAAATTCAAAGTGGTGGCTATCTAACATTTGTATTAAATAGGAATTGAGGATTTGGTAATGGAGAAATAAAAAATCATTGGTTTATATTTTTACTAAAGTTTATTCATTAATTACAATAGGTATAAAAAAAATAAATTAGAAATGTTCATACATTTTTAATAGTTTGTGTACGGTACTAAGTTATATAATTATTAAATTTGATTTGTTTGTTTCAGGGAAGATTGATGACATGCGGCAGAACATAACAGCATACATTCAACGACATCACTGAGTGAAAGAGTTAATTATTTCCATGCTTAGAGATGTGGCGACGACGAGAATCTCCGTCTCTGAATCTAGTCTGGGAAAAAATAAAGATTACATGTAAGTACTTATTAAATGAATGATTTAATTGAATTGGCTGCCAATCAATTAAAATAAATATGGCCGGATAGACTCCGGCCCTTTTTATTTAAATTAGATAGATGCCGAAAAAGATCTTTAAAAAAAAAAAAATTCAGTAAAAGAATTCAAATTCGTAAGTGTAATTGACATTAAATAAAAAAATGATTATTCATAAAATGAATTGTCATTTATTTATTTATTATTATTAATAATTCCCCCCCCGAGGATGTCACCTTGTCGTGGTGGGGGGGCTTGAGGGTCTCGGCCGGACTAAGAACATCCAAGTCTCAATGTCTTGGTTCATCCAAGACATACTAAACCAGAATGAATGCTAAAGACAAATATATTTAATTATAATAATAATTGAATATATTCTCTTTAGCGCCCCTGGCGCGCAGAGAGCCGGCGGCCTTCATTGCCTTGCTGCATCTATGCTTGCATACATGCAGGGGGCAAGCGGGCGGCCGCCGCCGTCGCCTCTGTCGACTACTGCTCTCTGCGCATGCGCCAGGGGCCAAGGAGTGGGGACTGGAGGCTATATAAGTCATTGCGCGCATGGGTTGGAGGTCGGGGTTGGTGGTGGACAGCTCACTGATCACATCATCGTCTCGCCTCATTGAAGATTACTATATAATGATTTATTAATAAACACTATTAATATATTTGTATATGACCTTATTTTCATTTCTATTACCTATCACTAGTAGATAAATATTATATTCAAGAATATTAATAATTTGTATTATTTTAATATGAGAATATTAATTTAACCTAATTTAAATATTTACTATTATTATTATTATATATTATTATTAGACTATTTTATTAAAGAATATTAATAATCTCAAGATTAGTTTTTTATTAATAGAAGAATATGAAATTGAAATAAATATTTCTATTACTTTAAATTTATTTAAATTAGGCTACTAATAAAAATTTTCATTTCAATTAATATTCACCCATTAATATGAAACGAAACTTGAGATCAATAAACAGCCTTCTAATAATATATCATTAAAGATACATTATGCTACTTGCCTTTTCCATTCTCTCCTTATTTTGTCAGCTCGATGAAACCTTGAAAAAGAAAAATAGTATATTTTATTATCTAGCTAGGGATTGAGTGAGGGTTGATACATCGAATCGAGTTTTTTTTTTTTAAATACAAAATAGTTACACATGCAATCTTAATATTACAATTATTATACTGGCTGTGTGTATTATCCAAACATCTATACTTAATAGACAGTATAATAAGAGCCTATGACATTTATAAAATAGATAGAAGTCCTTTAATTCTTTATCTAGATTATTTAACTAATAACAAATGCAAATTAGTATTTTCTTTTTCTTTACTTACAATATACAGTAGATGACATTTTCTATCTGACAACTCATGTGCTTGTTTTATTATTTTCAGATGACCTGCGATGTGTTGACCGGTGATGGGGGTAGACGGAGATCCTGAAACAAAGGAAAATTATTTTTTTAGTTATTTTATATATATTAAATAAAAGATTTGCACATTATTTGTCTCCCTGTGCTATTCTATCATGTATTTAGATAATTAATAAAGATTATTTTTTTATGTGAATGTTTTACTTAACTCCAAATTCCTTCCCTTATTAAAATAAATTAGATTATTTAAAAAAGCAAGTTATTTGGGAGAATTTAGTAAAAAAAAATTAAGTTTTAATATTAGAAATTACAGAAAGGCATAAGATGTTTAAAATATTTTTTTTTAATCAAATATTTATTGTAATTTTTTGAACAAAAATAATTTTAATTAATGAAAGGTATTAGTCATTATGCAAATATAAACTTATATTCAATATAATTAATATTTTCCGTAATTTTGTAAAGCAGTTATGTCCTCGTGAATCGCACAAGAGCAAAAAGATTTTCTAAATTTCTTTCGCTAATTAAATTTTTTTTATCCAAATATTTATTATAAGAGCCTTATGATGTAAAAAAAATCTTTTAGATATTTACATCACCTGTAATTTCTGATATTAAAATTTATTATTTAAAAAGTAAATTCTCTTTCCAATGCATTAAATAAATAAGATCAAATTAATTATCACAACACTTTAACATTTCTATTTTTCAGATTCTACTTTTTAGAATATTTCAAAGAGATGTTTTAATTTAAAAAAAAATGAAAATTTATTCAACTAAGTTTTTATGATTGAAAATAAAATTGATCATTTTTTTTTTTAATTAAACATCTCTTTGCCTTAAAATAATTAAAGAGAGAAACCCTTGCCCTATTAAAATTAGCCAAGACTTAACAATTTCTCATAATTGTATTGCAAAATGAGATAAGAGGGGAGCCTAGCCTATTTTGGACCATCCCACTAACTATATTTCCAATTATAATTATACATAAATAAATGGAATAAAAAATTAGAAGGAATAATATTATAGAAAAGTATTTTTTTAAATAATTTTATAGAATTGATTTAAATAGATTTTTTAGGTCATCGATTTCAATGGTTTTAGGATTTTCTTTGTTATAAACGTCTAATAATATCTGGAGGCAAAACACATCCAAGTAACTTCCTGTTTTGCGCATAAAATAAGAAGATCTTGGCCAATTTCAAGATATTTTATAAATAAAAATTTTCAAATCTAATTTCGCCCAAAAATATTATTGAATTAAAATCCTAAAACCAATGAAATCGAAGCCCTAATAATTAAAAATCTCTTTTAATATTAAGATGTATTAAAATAAATTAGATAAAGTTAGAATTAAAAAAATTTAAAACAAAATTGAAATTTTTCTCAAACCCTTGGTAGTATTTTGAGAAAAATAAATAATCAACTCACCAAATGACAACGCGCGATGTCGTTGAGTTCATCTGGATTAAGGTCTGGAACGAAGCATCTTGGAAGAAATTCTTCTTCTTATTTGGTCTAGGACCTGTTTACTCCTTCCACCTCTTTCTTGGTCGAGCACGGCTTCTCTTTCCTATAGGGGCGTTGTCCTGTATTTTCCTCAAGGTCTTCATTCATTCTTAATACGTGTGGACTCCGCTCTGTCCTCCTCCTTTGGACCCATGAACTAGCATTCTTAATTCTGTCCATCCTTCTTCTCTTACCCACGACTTCTCGATGTTCTCATTTCGCAGATTTCAATCATATCTGACGTTTTTGTGGGATAAGTGGAATCATCCCCTCAAGTGTTCCTTCTACTCTAATCCTTGCGAAGTTCCTCGTGTATATCTCCTGAATTGGTCTAATTAGGCCCGCAGGTATGCCGTGGGTTTCGAGGATTTTCAGGACATGCTTCTTCCGGATCTTATCGAAAGCTTTTTCTATGTCATCAAAGCAGAAGAATACACCTGTTGCTCATCTTCAAGATTAATCATATCGGTGAGTTTGCTTGCTATAATGATCGTGGTAAGTTTTAGATGAGTATTGAGTAAGTGAATGCCTCTGTGTTTCGGGGTTTCCCTTTTCACTCTTTTTAAAAATTGGAAGAAATTCTGAAAACAAAAAGCAGATAAAGCTGATAAAATAAAATTGGAAGTCAAATTTTGTTTAATATTACAAAAATTAAGGGATCAAAATAATTAACTCACCTTTTCTTTGAAGCTTTCGGGCTTAAAACAGCTCAAGTTTCTGTTTTTCTTTTTTAGAAAAGATTGAGTCCACCCGGAGCTTAGAATCAGCAGATAAGTTCTTTGTCCAAAACACGTGATGTATTTTCTCTCCTTCTTAAATACATTATTTATATGATCGATGAATGTTGTCCAAGCATTTCAGTCGAGAAGTTCGGTCGAAATCACACCTAAAATTAAAAATAAATTAATCTTTACATTTTCATTATCTTTAATTTGAATCCAGAAATGTGAAAATGAAATTTGTATTAATCTAGTCATTTAAGGTAATAATGAAGAATAAGTGTTGGCAAATAAATTGAAACAATTGTATTTGTTTACGAATAAATGTGGGATGTTTAATTTTTAAGCTTTTATTTAAGCATCTTCAGGCCTTAGGTCATTGAGAATTTATTGGAGGTGATTTTGCATTATATATTTATGTTACGCCGAATCGACGAAATTGCTTATTTCATGAAATCGGAAAATTTTGCCGTTTTGTGAATTCGGCAAGCCCTCTGCCGATTTCACGAATTAGGCATTATTTTTTTCTTAGTTTTGCCCATTTCACGAAAAAAAGCAGCGTAACATATATATATAATGCAAAAAATCCCCCAATAAATTTGCAATGTCTGAAGAGGCTTAAATAAAAGCGAAATAGCCTAAAAAAAAAACAATTGTTTAAATATGTTTGCCGAAGCTGCATTTCTCATCATTACCTTACATAAGTTACAGGGGCTGATATCATCAATAGAAAGTTAGTATACTGTATAAACCATATAGATTAGTAGAAAAAAAAGTCCACACAAAAAATAAATTTAGTTGATTTGGTATTTTTTAATTAGAATCAAACTCCTCTCCTAGCCTGATAAGAAAAAGAGATATTTGAGTAAGAGGCTCAGAAGAAAATAAAACATTTAACTGTTTGTTATTTTATGCTTAAGAATAAAATAAAATTTAAAGAGAAATTTAAACCCTTGGCCCATCTTGCTATCTACACCCAACAGTTTCTAATTATCTTTCTAATAATAATTAGTATTAGTGAAAAAATAGAGCGAATAAAATAAATAATAAACTCACAGAGTAACAAGATGAAATGAAGGTGAATTAACCAGGATTGAGGACGTTAAGTTGCATCTTGGAGACATTTCTGAAAATAAAAAGAAACAATCTAATTAGCAATTGAAAGAGAATTCATATTATTTATATTAAATGAAGTAGAGAAATATAAATTCCTATTGTCAATTAAAAAAATGTTTTACTTAAAATATTTTCATTAAAACGAGGTTTGATAAATAAAATAGAGTTGATTTAAATATTTTCAGATTTGTTGATCCAAATAGTTCTTAAACTTTATTATATTTGATTTAGAAATGTTTTTTTTTTTTTTAAGAATTTGTCCCTACAACACCGAGTTAATTTTAAATAACAAAATTGATCTCTTTTTTTTATTTCATTTTTTTTTATGAGATGTAAGTAGTGGCTGTGTATGTTGATTAAAGGAGATATGGAAGCAGAGGCAGCTAAAAATAAAATACTCTGAATGCTTAACCAATCAGCTGGAGACGTTTCGGTTTATTTACTATAAACCATCTTCAGTCCATTAATTGGTATATTTATGCTCAGAGCTAGTCAGGATATAATTAATATACGTTGTTGTAAAATAGAATACTATTGTTCACGTATGTATATAATGAAAATTTGGCTTTGATGAATTTGATGGTTGTTTGTGTGAGTTTCAAATATATATATATATATATATATATTTGAAACTTGAAATTTTCATTATATACATAAGTGAACAATAGTATTCTATTTTACAACAATGTATATTAATTATCACCTGACTAACTCTGAGCATAAATATACCAATTAATGGACTGAAGATGGTTTATAGTAAATAAACCGAAACGTCTCCGGCTGATTGATTAAGCATTCAGAGTATTTTATTTTTTGGCTGCCTCTGCTTCCATATCTCCTTTTTTATGAATGTTAATCAATATCAATAATGTTTACCTTATTTAATAATATTCACTCTGCATTTTCTTTGAAACACTATGTCTTGAAAGAGCTCTTTCTTTTTTAAATACAGTTGATAATTGCATTTCAATTTTGGCC